>PVLC010019326.1:20472-30912 GCA_004027655.1 Graphiurus murinus | reverse complement strand
AAAAAAAAAAAAAAAGATAGGAGTTGTTTTTTAATCTTTACTTCTTCTCCACAGTCTGTTTTTCTTTCTTTACCTTTTGCTCCTTCTTGAGTAAATGGTTTCTTGCAAATGGCTGAGCCTTCTCTGCTGTACATTTATCTAAACATAATGCAGCACGCAGACTGATGCAGTTTTGTGAATCTTTTTCCTAAGAGATTTCTCCCTGAATGTGAGGGCATGTGGCCCTCTCTAGGTACTGGCCATGCCCATGCGTGCTGATGGTGACTTCACTTTAGGACGTGAGATTGGGAACATGGCCACTACCTAAACTCCACTACCTAAACTTTGGGAATTTGGAGAGCTTTGCCATGAGACTCCAGCCCTACACTTTGGAAGTGCTAGCTCTCTCCCCAGGCAGCTCCTGTCAGACCTCAGGGTGTACAGTGCTCTCAAGTCTGGTCTGGAGATAAACCTGTGGCTGCCATTTCTCCAGCAGCTCCATGGGTGGGCCAGAGAGCATTTACACATGTGCATGGTGGGGGAGTGATACTGGCACAGCTCTGTCACAGGCAGTCTTCCAGTGAACAGTTCCCCTACAGTTTACTGTCCCACCTCCCACGCAGCTCTCTCTACCTGGCGTCTCCAGGCTTCCCATATTCCTGGGGCGCCGGGGGTGGGGAGAGACAGGCTCTGGGCTGAATGGCAGCCTTCATGCTGGCAGTGGTGGGTTCCCCCATCTGTTTACCTGTCAGTGTGTCTCCCTCACTGTCTGACATCCAGACATTCATTAATAACTCTCCTGTGATGATGAACCTGCTCCCACTCCCCAAACTGTTGGGGGGTTATTTCCTCTCTAACTTCTGTCATAATTTCAATGGTTTTTGGAGAGAGAATGGGGAGACAGATGCACGTGGTTCCCTTGCCTTAATCTAGAAATCCACTCTTCTATAACTTTGGTAGAGTGTCGAGGGTATTGGACCAGGAGGTTGAAGACCAGAGCCCTTCTCCTAATTCCATCACCATCTACATCACCTTGTTTTCATTTGTGGTATTGAGAATTGAATCCAGGGGCATTCTACCTCTGAGATATACACCCAGAACTTTGTATTTTTTGCTTTGAAACAGAGTCTTGCTAGGTTACTGAGAGTCTCACTACATTCCTCAAGCTGGTCTCAAACCTGCGATCTTCCTGTCCCAGCCTCACAAGTACTGGGATTACAGGCCTGGGCCACCACACTCAGCTCACCTTGTTCTTATATTTCTTCTCCTCAGTGGTCCCTTACAGCTCCAACATTTCAAGATTGTTTAGGGAACATTTTCCTGTAGAGTTTATTCTATGAGCTTCATCCCTGACTTTTTTTCCTGATACCTCAATCCATGATAAACAAACATTTGTGTCACCTTCCTCTTTCCCATAGTCCAAGGTATTAAGCAGGAAGAGAATCAGAAGAAAATTATCCATTAAGAAATAAGGGCTAAGCCAGGCGTGGTGGCGCACGCTTGTAATCCCAGCATTTGGGAGGCTGAGACCAGAGGATTTGGGTTTGCAGCCAGCCTCAGCTATCTAGTGAGACACTCTGCAACTTTGTGAGACCCTGTTTCAAAATAAAGAATAAAAAAAAAATGGGGCTGGGGATGTAGCTCAGAGGTAGAAAGAAAGAAGGGCTGAGGAGTCTCTAAATGAAGAAAAACCTTTGCATCCCCTTCCTACTTTAAAACCCCAATAGACTTTTTCTTAAGAACTATATTTCTCAGAAACAAGGAGACACTAAAGGGGCTTAAGTTAAATGATTGGGCATGAGAAGTAGCAGAAGCTGGCAACTGGTACTGCTACAGTAGTGAGAATGTATTCAGTCATCCAGAGAAGAGCTGTTGGGACCCCAAGGACATTCAAAACAAAGATCTTGACCTCCAGGAATCTACAGTTCATCAATCAGATTTTCAGTCCTGGAGCCAAATTGGAAAGGAGCAGTCGAGTGTTTGCTGTTCTAGATAAATGTGATGATGCATGAGATTTCACTTGGTGGAGACGATAGCCTAGAGGGGTGCAGTCTGTTACTGCCAAAAAACTGCCAAAGACTGGAATAGAAGGTCTGAATCTCATCAAGAAGGAGTCCTTGAAGCGCACGGCACAGACGTGAGCCGGCTCACAGGAAAGGAAGCGCTCCAAGATGGCGTGCCAAGGAGATACAGGAAGAGTGGATGTAGGGAGTGAAAGACGGTGTCTCACCTCACCCTACACCATTTGTCTATCCAGAAGAAGCTTACTAAATTTAGTCAAAGATGGCAGAAATCTCATTATATGAAGACAGTCTATTGCTTATAATGGTGGGTAGAAAATCTAGGCATGGTTGAGTTAGGCCACTTTTAGCATTTGCTCCAGATATCTCTTGCTGTATAATCAGCCACCCAAAAAGCTACCAGCTTAAAATTTTATTATATCTTATTTTGTGGGACAGAAATTTGACTGGGACTTAGCTGGGTAGTTCTCTTATTTCACATGACCTAACTGAGATCACTTGGTAACCTCAGTAGTAGTATTCATTTGGTGTGTGGGCTGGTCTGTCATGTCCAAAACACTTTCACTATTATGTCTGGTGCCATGGTGATGGATGGAAGGCTATGACCAGATGGACTGTTAACATGAATGCCCACTGGTGATCATTCCAGCAGAGCAGTCTCAGGGCAATTGGACTTCTTACATGGTGGCTCAAGACTCAAGATGAAGTGTTCTAAGAAATGGGAAACAGAAGCTGCAAATGCCATAAGGCCTGAGCAAGGAAACTGCCACAGCACCACTTGCCCTGTATTATGTGGAATCATGAGCTATTCATCCTCAAGGAGAGAGGAAATAGAACCCACTTCTTGATGGAAGGAATAGCAAAGAGCTTTTGCCCATCATAAACCACAACATTAAAGAGGAGACTAGAGAATAGAGTGCTACATTATCCTACTCATGTTGTGAGTAATAGTGTTTTCCAGAAAGACAGAACCAATAATATATAGAGATATATGAGAAGGGATTTGTTAGGGGAAATGGTTATAGAGGCTAAGAAAACCCAAAAGAGGCTGCGTGCAAGCCAAAGACCCTGGGATGCCAGTAGCATGCCTTGATCCAAATCTAAAGGCTTGAGAACTCCAGGATGGGGCAGGAAGTCTCCTAGTGTAGGTCCTGGAGTCCAAAAGGCAAATTCACTTTTCCTTTGTTTTTATTCTAGCTGGGCCTCCAGTCAAAAAGGGTCACAATCAGGGTGGCTCTCCCTTTGTCCACTTAGACTCACATACCAATCTACACCCCAAAATAATTCTTTATCAGTGATCTGGGTATTCCTTAATCCAGTCAAGTGGACACTTGTAATTAAGTATCACAGTAACCAACCCTCCAATTTTCCTAGGACTAAGCAGTTTCCAATGACTTTCAGGGCTAAAATCAGGACCAACCCAGGCAAACTGGGTCAGCTGGTCATTCACCCTACTCAGCTTCATTCTTTATTCACAATTACTGAATGATGATGATGATGATGATGATAATAATAATTATTATTATTATTATGGCACTGGGAATTGAATCCAGGGTACCTCCAAGATATACCCCCAACCCTATTTTTCTTTGAAACAGCATCTTGCTACATTGCTGAGAGTCTCACTACATTGTTTGGGCTGTCCTCAAACCTGTAATCCTCCTGTCTCAGCCTTCCAAGTACTGGGATTACAGGCATGCACCACCATGCCTGGCTCACTTTGACTTTAAATGACATAGAAGTTCTTCCCACTTTTGCTTTTTGGTGTCTTCTTGTATGAGGTGTGTGTCTATGTGGGTCAAGGAAACAGCATTCAAAGATTAAAGTTGAAAAAGATAGGTACTTGGAAGTAAGGATAAGAAAATGCACTGTGACAGAAAAAGAGAAATTAGGGAAGAAATGCCCCATGCTATCTTCCCTCCATGTCACTGTCAGAGTTTATTATCAGTCTCACATGGCTTGCATTTTATTTTTCTGAACCCTCATTAGCCAAGTGTCCAGAGTTAGATAAGTTTTTCACTTTGGCAGAAGAGCATACAACATAGGGTCACATTCCTCTTTTGCCATACTAATCAATAATATTAGCAGATCCCTAAACTTGGCTCTGAATCCTAGTTGCCTCATCTCAAAAGCAAGGAGGATTTTACCTACTTGTCCACTTCTAGTAGTCAATATGCACATCAAATCAGAAATCACAGATGTGTTCAACATATTTATCGATAACTTAGATATTCCCTGACAGCATAACAGAATCTTGGAGGCTACATGCAACTTTGGAAGGAAACCTCATATACCAGATAATGTTCAACATTCAAAACGATTTAACAGTCTGAAATATGAGATAAATTTAAGGAGAGAAACGTTAACAGAGAAAATGAAAAATTTGAACTTTAGTCAAAAAAAAAAAAAAAAAGAACAAAACAGCTCAAGTACAGAATGAGAAACATTGTCTTCCCAGCCAATACCATCAACTACTAGAAATGTGAGCAAATAAACCTTTTCCCATCTCCCAACTTTCAAGATTTTGTAGCAACATGTGAAGTATTTGGGAGGTTTAGTTGACAGTAATCTGGGTATGAGTCAACACTACTGCATGATTACCAGAAATTAAAGCCAAAGCCACCTGGGCTGATTGACAGGTGTCCAGAACTATATCAAGAAGGCACGCATTGTCTTCTAAGCTGAAACAGAGGAGTCACTTGGATTTTGTAGTCATTTGAGGATCTCAACACTTTAAAGAAGTTCAATCAACTTAAGACTTCTCAGAAAGAATGTATAAGATGGAATGAGAACCCTAAATTTGGAAAGATTAGCTTAAAGGACCAAAAACTCCCGGGGTGACTGGACAGATTTCTTTAAATATACCAGGAATAATAGATTCTGTGTGGGCCCAAGTTCAGAGAATGAATTCAAGGTGTAGGACCTCCAGGAAAACAGATTTCACTTACTAAAAGAAATAATGACTCCTACAGATTTGGGACTAGGTCCTGAGTCTTCCCTTGGAACAGGGAATAGAATTGGGAAATAAGGTACTGGGATAGTATGTCAGACTATATTTTCTACATACAGCCATGCCAATACATATCCTATCCTATATGTTCTCACAGTGTGATGCTACTGCTCTTCCATTCAGGAGTGGACTCTATATTTTGTCTCCTGAATGTGAGCAGATCTTTGTAACTGTTTCGACCACCAGAGAAAAATGACACCATATGACTTCTATGGATAGGTTATTAAAAGTATACACTGCCCAGTCCCCATGCTGTGAATTAGCCAAGCTGCCACATGGAAAGGCCTCACGTACATGTTCTAGCTAGAGCCCTAGATGTTTAAGTCTTCCCAGCCAATACCATCAACTACTAGAAATGTGAGCAAATAAACCTTTTCCCATCTCCCAACTTTCAAGATTTTGTAGCCAAGGCCTTAAGAATTATGGGGCAGAGAGGGATCAATCTTCCTATACCCTGCCTGAATTTATGACCCACATAACCCATGAGATCTGTGGGCCTGTAGTGAGTAGACATTTACTTTACAAAGAGTCTAGTTTATCTTGCAGCAAGGAGTGACTCCAGATTAGTAAGATTACAGGCAACTGTCTCGGAAGGCAGCAGGAGGGTTGAGACATATACTATAAGAAAGACTTGGACATAAGATGGTGGCTGGACTAGATGATGACCTTTAATGTTCCTTTTAATCCTGAAATTCTATCAGGGAATTATTAGAAACCCATAGAACATTGTATAGATGCCATACATTATTATTAGTGCATACCTTGTGGGCCTAATAGTAAGAGACTTTGTATTAGTCACTATGTCACTGTGACAAAAATATCTGAGATAAAGCCAGGCGTGGTGACACACACTTGTAATCCCAGTACTTTGGAAGCTGAGACAGGAGGATCTGGGTTCACAGCCAGCCTCAGCAACTTAGTAAGACCCTGTTTCAGAATAAGAATAAAAAATAGGACTAGGGTGTAGCTGGGAGGTAGAATGGGTAGAATGCCCCTGGGTTCAATCCCCAATACCAAAAAAACAGTATATATATATTTTATATATATATTATATATATATACTTTTATCTCAGATATATAGATATCTGAGGTAATCAACTTATAAGGGAGGAGGTTTATCTTGGCTCGTGGTTTCAGAGGTTTCAGTCCTTGGTTGCTTAGCCCCATTGCCTAGGGCCCATGGTGGCACAGTACATCATCATTGCAGAAGTGCAAGGCAAAGGAAACCATTCACCTCATGGCAGCCAGGAAGCAAAAAGAGAGACAGGAAGGGGCTGGGGCCTCGATATCCCCTTTAATGGCACCTTCAACAGCATAGCTCCCTCCATTAAGCCCCCACTTAAAGGTTCCAACACCTCCCATTAGTACCACAGGTTGGCAGCCAAGCCTTCAACACATGGGCCCTTGGGGGATATAAAGATCCAAACTATAGCAAGTTTAATAGGAATATGTGGGTATCTGAAATCCAAGACCAGAAGCTAAGTTATTCTAATATGGTTAGTGGAGGCAACTGGATGCCCCTGATGTTGGTGGCAAAATAAATCTCCATGATTCTATCTACCCTGCTCTTATCTTCAGTCATGCATTAGACTTGAGGCCTCAAGGAATAAGTTCTTTTAAATGACAAGAGTAAGTGAGGAGCAAGAGACAAATCTATATAAGAAGGAGGCCATACCCTAGACAAGCATTGAGTCATAGGAAAGAGACAATCACAATTCATGGGATCATATTTGTGGAACAAATTATACATTATTAGAGAGTAGAGGTAAAGCCAACCAGCATAAAGTAACAGCTCTTGCCCTATGCTCTCCAAATAGTGCATTATATCTCTGTTGATCCATATACCACAATATTTTTCAATTATTTGTTCAGTTGGATGGACTATAACTTCTAAAGGCTATGGATTTGATATCTTCTTAACCTCAGTGATTAATACAATATCTGAAAGAGAGCAGTGATTCAATCATTATTTGATGAATGGGTAGGTAAAAGAAATAGTTGACTGGCTGGCTGGCTGGCTGGCTGGCTGGCTGGCTGAAAGGATGGATGGATGGATGGATGGATGGATGGATGGATGGATGGATGATAAGTGATAGATAAATAGATGACAATTCCTCTTGGATCCTTGAAGGTTAGCAACCTTACCATACAAATGTGGACATGCTATTCTGGTACATTGAGATTTTGAGAGAGCTTTGCCATCTTTTGAGTTCTCCAAGTAGTAGACCATAAAACAAAAAGTTGGGTTCAATAGCTAATTGGAAAAGTAATCCCAGAAAACACTGCTAAGGGAGAGGGAAATTAAGGCAGGCAAGGGAAGGAAATCAATAAAAGGTACATTAATGAGTTTATTGCTCTAGGAAACTGGGGCTCAATCCCTATGTGAACCTTTCAGAAATAATGTGGTATCTCTTGTATGGAAGACATCTTGAGTTGGTTCAGCCGAGGGGCAAGGAAGCTGGAGTATTTTTCCACTAGCTGCCATCTCTCACTGGGCAAGGGCAGCTCCTCAAAAGATTAAAGGCAGCATTTATGGTCTGCCCCACTGGCAGGCTAACCAAGTGCTCATAGCCAAAGAATGGAGAATTGTGACTACTTAGGGCAAGAAACCATCTACCCACAGATAGGGTGAGCACTGAGGGATTACTGAAGGGCACTGACAACATTTGCTATGAGTCCCTCCCATTTAGTCCATAAGCCCTGCTATTATGACTTGGGAACAGAGATTAGGCCCCTGAATACTAAACCACTCTGGTTTTCATCTAAGGGTGGTTTCCTGATGGCAGGGAGGCTGAAGTCAGTCCTGTGTCTTGTTCACTCTGTTGGATCTACTATAGAAGCTACTCAATTTTTTTTATGTCATTTCTCAAGTTTTATCCTATCTTCTTTCCACCCATACTCATACTGTACTTACACATTAGTTAATTCTTTATCTTATGTAGTGTTATAATATTTTTAAATCAAAATGCTGTTCATTAAGACCCTTTTGCTTTTGTAAGGTTCCTTGTCTTCTGCTGCAGTCTTCTACATGTCATAGCATTAAGGAGACCTGGGAAGGTTTGATGGCGATAGAGAAACTGAAGCTCGGGAACCACAAACAACTTACACAGGGTCACCTAGCCAGATTAAAACAGAGCTTCGATTGGAATTTAAATCTCGTAATGCACCAATAAAATAATATTAAAAGGAAATAAAATTAAAAGGAAAAAACAAATCTCTAGGCCTCTAGTTCAGAGGTTGATAAACTATAGCTCTCAGGTCAAGTAATACAGCCTATGTCCTGGTTTGTAAATGAAGTTTAATTAGGACATTCAGTTACATATATTATATATGACTTCTTTCATGCTATAACAGCAGAGTTGAGTACTTGCGACAGACAGTATATGGTCTACAGAGCCAAAATAATTATTATCTAGCCCTTACAGAAGACATTTACCCTGTTCTAGACCATTGCTTTTCCTGTTATACCCTAATTCCTAAAACTCTCCTAATGTCCTCTCACATAGTCTCTCATTTAGATTTCACAGCAATCCATAAAGTTATGTAGGTTTTCTCATTTTATAGATGAGAAAATTAAGGCATAGAAAGATTAAGGCACAGCTGATTAAGAGGCAGAACAGGACTCAAATCCATATCTTCTGGTCATACTCTGGTAGTACTTTTCCAAGCTTAAATGGGAGGGAACCTTTAAGCCCCATCACTTCTGCCCTTATTTTAATTCCTAAATACCCATCCATCCAAGCAAGAGCATCCCTCAGCAGATGAATGGCTTTCTGTTATGGAGTAGCTTTAGGTGTATGTCTCTCATGCTTTTATTGTAGCTCCAACATTAATCAACATACTGCTATAGTACAAGAGAATGTGCAAGAATCCCAAACCAAAGTCATATGTCTTATTAATGCAGGTCGCCTTTTTTATAAACTAGTAGAAACGTAAGTCTTTCAAGTGCAGAGGACTGGGAAGATTGATTTGAAGCATACCTTGCTGGAACTAGGTCTCATTGGTTAAAGAAATGTTTCAGAAGGATTCATCACATCCATTGGTGGCCATTCCAAGCCACCACATTTTGTCTGAAATAGTACAGTGGGAACACATGGTTCAGTAGCTGTATGGCATATAAATCAGGATAAAAGACAAGAATTACAAAAACTGTACACATGCTTCATGGGAAGTATGCAGGGAGGTAATTAATATTGAGAATTACCGTTACATTAAAAGAAATAGTGAGCCGGGCATGGTGGTGCACACTTGTAGTCCCAGTATTTGGGAGACAGGAGGATCGCAGATTCTCGGCCAGTCTCAGAGACTTAGTGAGGCCCTCTGTAACTTGGTGAGACCCTGTTTCAAAATAAAAGAATAAAAAATAGGGCTGGGCATGTAGCTTGGAGGTAGAATGCCCCTGGGTTCAATCCTTAGTACTATAAAAAAAAAAAATTGTGGTCCCATCATAATGCATCTGTAGTAAGTTGTAATCACCTACCCATTTAAATAAGAAATTAAAGTTATCTTCTGATGAACAAGGGAACTCTGGATTTTATACATGTAATGATGTAATGGGTTAAAATGAACAAACTGTTACAGTTTAACTATGTCCCCTTTGAACTTTAGCTATTGAAAGTAAATGGTCAATGAGATGGTTTTAAGAGGTGAGCCTTTAAGAGGTGATTAGGCTTTGAATGGGATTAAGTCCTTATAAAAAAGGGATTTCATTCAGTGCTGAGTCTCTTGCTTTTTCACCTTCTGCCGCGAGGACAGAGGTCCTCCCCTATGGAAGATACAGCCCTCCTCAGATGACCAAATCTGCCAGTGCCTTAAGTCTTGAACATCCCAGCCTCCCAAACTAAGAGAAATAAATTTCTGCTCATTATAAGTTATCCAGTCAGTGGCATTCTGTTATAGTTGCATAAAATGGACCTATCATACCACATATGACACACCATGTTGACTTGACAACATACAAACTGGCCTATACTCTGCCCAATATGACAAACCCACTATTTCTTCCACCCTGTATCTTATCTTTCAGGCTCACGCTTGCCCTTAGTTTTAACTTCTAAATACCCACCAGTTAATATTTCTCTAATGCCCCGTTGGTCAAGCGACTTGCTCAGTGGACTCATGGCTTTCTATATGGCTTGAATGATCAATCTTAGCTATATGTCTCTGGCATTTTCTTTTTGTCTTCAACTCAGATAGTTCTAGGAAAAAATAAATTATAAAAAAAAAAAAATCCAGCCGGGCGTGGTGGCGCACGCTTGTAATCCCAGCATTCGGGAGGCTGAGACCGGAGGATCCGGGTTCGCGGCCAGCCTCAGCTACCTAGTGAGGCACTCCGCAACTTAGTGAGACTCGGTTTCAAAATAAAGAATAAAAAATAGGGCTGGGGGTGTAGCTCAGAGGTAGAATGCCCCTGAGTTCAATCCCCAGTAC
>PVLC010019326.1:0-20372 GCA_004027655.1 Graphiurus murinus | reverse complement strand
CAAGGCTGTAGCGTTCCATGCAACCAATGTTGCATCCCACGCCACACGGGGTAGAGCGAAGCAGATCAGCTGCTTCGCCCGTCAGGGCTGAGCAAGAGGGAGAGTGTCGCGGCCAGGCCCACCACCCTGGGGAGTCGGAGAAGCCCCCCAAAAAACCAGCAACGGTCGGGAGTCCAGTCAGTGGTCAGGCAGCGCCGCAGAAACTCAACTTTATTGGAACATACAGTAGATTATATGGGCAGGTCAGGTAGGGAGGTGAAGCTGGGGAGGGGGAGCCAATGGGAGCAGATCTCGTCACTGGTAGCTGTGGGGGAGGGAGGTAGGCCTTTCCTTGACCCACCCACTGGCTTCCCTAGGTCTGAGGGGTCAGATTTCACCAAGAAAGGTCAGAGCCTGTGAGTGCCCAATGCCACATAACATGAGCGATCCCTACACAAGGCCACACTTGGCTATAGCTAGTGCAGCAGGATTAAATTTCTAGTATCTTTACTAAATGCTTTCTCTTAACTTCTCTGAAATACATAAATTATATGTTCTTCTCATTGTACACCAGTAACCAATGAAGTGCAGCCCGACACCAGTCACACTGTGAGTGGCATGGAAAACTCCCTTCTTTATTTTTCCAGGTGTGCTAGTTTCCTTTTGTGTGCTCCATGCTCTGTTCCTCTATCACCGTCTCAGTACTGGCCCTGACTTCTTCCTTCTGTCTATGTGTACAGCCGGGTTGAGCCTTCATCATAGTGTTTTTTACTGTTCTTGTGGGTGATACTGGGGAATGAACCCAGGGGTGCTCTACCACTGAGCTACATCCCCAGCCCTTCTCATTTTTTATTTTGAGACAGTCTTGCTAAGTTGCCTAGACTGGCCTTGAACTTGCAATCTTCTGTCTCAGCCTCACAAATACTGGGATTATAGATGTGTACCACCGAGCCTGGCTCATCACAGTATTGTTAAGGAGGTTTCTGTTTTCTTGATAAACTCTGCCTACCAAAAATGCAAATTCCAGGGAATCTCGCAGCAGGCCAGTCTGTCTGTCTGTCTGTCTGTCTGTCTGTCTCTCTCTCTCTCTCTCTTTTCCTCTCTCTCCTACTCTAAGGACTTTGCCTACATTTGAGTGGCATCTGCCACTTAGCCAGAGCAAAGGGAGGGACTGCTAAACAGCCGTGTGACAGGAAGTGTCACGTCCTTGTTGGGATCCAACCTGAAATAGATTTCCCCAGTGGGTAGATTCAGTGTAGCCCTGACACTACCTGCATCCTGTCGTTACCTTGAGAACCACTCCTCAGTGCTTTCCTCTGCCCCCAGATGAGCCCCTGATTGACTGACTGGTCACATTCCCACTGGATCATATCACCATGAATACCAAGTAGCCAGAACATTAATTGATTGACAGCTACCTTGCCAACAAGTCTCCTTGTCCCTGCTGATTCAAACCTCCCTTAAAGATACTAAGAATAGGAGCAGGCATTTTCTCAGCAAGAGGATATGGGTGCATATTTTAAACCACACCAATCCCATCTGAAGTGTTAATTACTGACATACACTGTGAAGTAGTGTTTTTAGATGGATAAAATTTTAGCCTTTACTCCTGGTTTGTGTTTAGACTTTGATGACTAAATTTCTCTAGAAGACAAATTATTTTGGGAGCAGTTTGGGAATAGAACTGGCTTCCATTCAAATTAAAGTTTGTCACATTATATATTTTTGCCTCAACACCCTTTCATATCTGACTTTAAGCTCCACGGTTAGTTAATTCTCCTCTACTTCAAAGGCAAGAGGTGCCAACATTGACAAAGGCAGTAAGGCCTTGGGAGAAGGGAAGGAGCTTCCAACTTTGGAAAATAGAAAACAGGTAAATGTTATTTTAAATACTTGGTAAGTACAATGTCCATTTTCAGTTACAGGAATTTCTAAAAAAAGATTTAAAATAAGAAACTTTTAAAGATGCAAGATATCCTATTAAATTAAAATCTTGAACAAATTCCAAAAGAGTAGTTTGAGACGCCTGTGACAGATATAAAGATTCTGTTTCGTCAGTCCATGGAAGTCCCATATCCCAGGAAAACCGAGACTCACAGCTTTCAAAACAACCAAAGTCCCTAAATCACCACATTCTGTAAGCTTCTGCCGATCACAGCAATTCAGGGTCTCCCAAAGATCACCTTCCTTCTTCCTGGCTTCCCTCCTTCTTCTTGATTCTAACAGCTGATATTTAAAAGTCAGGACAATAAGCCGGGTGCGGTGACGCACACCTGTAATCCCAGTACTAGGGAGGCTGAGACAGGAGAACTTCAGGTTCGAGGCCAGTCTCAGCAACTTAGTAAGACCGTGTTTCAAAATGAAAAATGAAACAGGACTGGGGGTGTAGCTTGGAGGTAGAATAGAATGCTCCTGGGTTCAATCCCCAGCACTAAAAAAAATCAGGACATTAAGAATTAATGCTATTTTCTCTCTGCTATTTTTAAAAAAGATTGTTGAACTCAGACATGACTGTCACAGCCCAAACGTGCGACTGACACCTTTTAAAAGTTTTTTTTTTTTCTTTCAAAACGAGCGTGACAATTTCTGCATAAAATAAACCCTCCATCAACCCAAAAGCACAATCATTTGAATTTCTTGGCCTATCATCTTTGGGGGAAAAGGGGCAATTGAAAAGAAAATCAGATAATGGTGAGCACATTTGCTTAAAGCAACTTTCGGTGCTGCAGCCCACAGTTACTGATTTCCTTCTCATAAAGTGTCTGTGGCTTCGATCAGTACTGATTGATAGTTACAATGTTGACGCTCAGGGACATGAAGGTGCTGACCATCAAAGGAAGAGTAAATATTATTTAATGCATTTTCCTTACTAAGACAAGAAATTAGATCAGAACGTTTTGGAAAGATTTTCATAATACATTGAAACCTTCATTTTAAACTAACTGATTAAAGAAACTAGAGTCCAGGGTCTTTTAGTACTCTGGTTAAACTATTACCTTATTTGTAAAATGAGAGCATTCCATTTAGAAAGTTCATTCATTGATCCTGCAAAACTTAGGAACTAGTACCTAATTTGTGCTAAATACAATGTATAATCCTGGCAATACAGGCATAAACAAAGTTCCTGCACTCGTATACTCGTAGGAGAGATAATATAAAGTCAATCAGAACATGAAGAATTTAACTAAAGTTGTGGTAAGTGCTACGAAGAGGAATTATAAGATATTATGAAAATCATGCAGATAGAGAACCTAATCTAGGATTCTTAAATTCCAGCAGTAAGTGCTTGTGCAAAGGCACTGAGGTACAGCAGAGCCCTGCCCTTTGGAGAAAGTGAAAGTTAATAAAACAATACTAGTAACCAGAAATGAGGCCAGATACCAAGCAGTGATAGATCAACCAGAACCTTGTTGAGCATAGCAATGAGTTCATACTTACCCCAAATATCAGTGAGAAGCTATAACTGAGCCTATTTGTCCCCCAAGACCTGTTTGATCCTTTTTCCTTTAGCAACAGAACCTCAGAATTCTAGGTAGGGATGTGGCTGTCCAAAATAGAAACTACATTTTCCAGACTCCCTTGTGATTCAGTTCTGGTCAATGAGGAATAAGCAGTAATGGATGCAAATTTGAGGAAGATTCTTTACAGAGAGGGTGTGCTCATCTTTTTTCCATCTGAGGGGAATGCTAACATGATGGTAAAGGTTTACATAGCCACCTTGGACTGGGACGTGAAAGCCACATTCTGAGAACAGAATCACTAAGACAAAAGAAGCCTGAGCACCTGTCCTCAGAGGCGCCTTGCTAGTCCTGGACGGAGACCTTTGGGCACCTTGTACATGAGAGGAAATTGCACTGAATTA
The DNA here is from genome assembly GCA_004027655.1 of Graphiurus murinus. Lineage (NCBI taxonomy): Eukaryota > Metazoa > Chordata > Mammalia > Rodentia > Gliridae > Graphiurus > Graphiurus murinus. Next base: position 16,531 of record PVLC010019326.1, on the reverse strand, counting down.
TACTTCTCTTCAAGCCTCTCTTAATTTAGGCTTCTTGTCAGTCTCCACTAAGCCTATTCTTGATACTGAATTCATTTCTTTAAAATGGAGTTTAAATAAAGGTCTTTCATGAGGAGAAAAAAAGAATTGTAGAACTCAGACATGACTGTCACTCACAGCCCCGATGTGTGAGTGACACTTTTTAAAAAGTTATTTTTTTCTTTCAAAACAAGTAAGACAATTTCTGCATAAAATAAATAAATAAATCCCCATCAACTCAGAAGCACAATCATTTGAAACTTTTTGGCATATCCTCTTTGATTATAACCTCTTTTTTTTTTTTCCAGTACTGGGGATGGAACCTGGGGGCTTTCTACCTCTGAGATACAACCCCAGCCCTATTTTTTTATCCTTTATTTTGAAACAGGGTCGCACTAAGTTGCAGAGGGCCTCACTAAGCAGCTGAGGCTGGCCACGAACACAGATCCTCCAGTCTAAGCCTCCCAAATGCTGGGATTACAAGCGTGCACCACCATAATCAGCCCGGCTGATTATGACTTCTTAAATTCACAAATTTCTCTTGCTTTTATGACACACCTGAATACTTAATATAAGAGACAAATCCAGAGCAAAAGGTGTTTGCTTATTCATTCACTTTTTAAAATTCATTCACATAATCATTGGACACCTGCTCTATGCAATGTATTTGTAATAGGCATTATAGAAGACAAAACTCACCAACATTTTGATGCTTGCTCTAAAGGACTTAGAATACAGGAAGTAGCCACTAGTAAAATGCAGACGGCCAATGAAGACAATTAAGATTTTGTTATGGAGCTATCAAAAATTATAATTCATTGAGTCTAAGAAAGGTGATACAGCTCCCCCACAGGCTAATCGACTATGCTGCCTTCACTCCAGTTCAGGAGCTAGCTAAACTAATACTCCAAGAAGCAAAGTTTCAGCACAGGAGAAAACTTTAGAAAAAGTTTTTATTTGTTCAATTCAATAATTAATAGGACGCTGCTGACCTGAACAGACCACTCAGGCAAAGTAAACAGGCAAAGATCATTTCCTCCATTGAAATCAGGGATTAACAAAGAAAACTCAGCCAAACCCTGGGCTCCAAACACCTGCTGATGAAATCTATTTTATCACTGTTATTGCCAAAGCTAGTCCCCAATCGTGGGTTTATCTTAGTGACTGAGATCTTACTTAAGAATTAATGCTGCAGCCAGAGGTGGCAGTGGGGCAGTCCTGTCATCCCAGTACTTGGGAGAGGGATGCCAGGTTCAAAACCAGCCTCAGCTAATTTAGCGAGATTTTCAGCAAACTAGTTAGACATGTTTCAAACCGCCCATCACCCCTAAAAATTTAAAAGGGCTGGGGGTGTAGCTTGGAGGTAGAATGCCTATGGGTTCAATCCCCAGTCACACACACACACACACACACACACACACACACACACACACACACTCACACACACGAATTAGTGCTGCAGATTTACAGGAGAGAAACCTGACTCTGTTTACAAGGACAGCCTCAGCCAACAATCCTTTAAGACCATTTCTGAGCACAGGCAACAACAGAAGGAGGAAGCACGGGGAGACAGGGTGTTACGCAATCTTGGGTGCAGGATGGGGAAGGGAGGCCTGTGGCTGAGCACCTCTGTGCCAGGAATTGCATGAGGATGTAGAAATGCTTACTTAATAGCCGTAACATCTCTGTGACACTTTAATGTGCTCCCCTTTTACAGCTAAAAAGACTGAGACTGAAGAAGATATGATTTCTCCTGCTCATGAACAAAGGCACAGTTAGAGTGCAATTCAGATGCATTCTGTCCCTGAATTCAGGCTACCTGAAGCTCTGCCAGGGACGTGTCTGCATCTGGAAGCGGGAGGTGAGGGGGGCATGTTGGCAGATGGTCTCCAAGGGCATTATCCTCGTAAAAGCCAAGGTATTGTTCTCCACCTAACACCAGCTCGTTTCCAAGTCTCAGGAGTGCCTTTCCGGTCTATTAATAGCACGCTCTTCCCTTGTACTAAATTTATACATTTAGATTTAGTACAATAAACCAACCATCTCTGTAGCTGTTCTTCATGTGATTTGAAAACACCTTAAGATACATGGAAACTGGCACTCTCCACAACGGTTACAAACTTTTATGAGAAAAAGAATGAAATGAAAAAAAAAGTGATAATATCAACCAACCCTTATAAATTTGGATTCAGTGATTCCATTTGATAATGGGTTACTTCCCTCTTGTGTAAAAGTGTGGAGATGAGCAGTTAGGCTGTGTAGGCAGCTCTGCTCCACAAAGTCCTTGGGACCTAGGATTCTCCCAGGTCAGAGCTTGGTCATTCCTGCGATTCAGTCCTTGTCTTCGCTGTACAAGATATTACTCCAGGAATAACATTTGCATCCCCAGCATTAGGAAATTTTAAAAAATAAGGAGAAATGAGTACATGGCAGCTGTCTGTGAAGGGTCAGTATCAGAAACGGCACATTATATTACATCTTACATCTCATTGGCAGAATTTAGTTACAGGACCTCGTGTTCCTGCAACACAGACTGTGAAATGTAGCCTTTATTCTAAGCAGCTACACACTCAATTGAAATTCTGAGGCTTCATTATGAAGGAAGAAGTAGGTAAGAGATACTGGTAATAACTAGCAGTTTCTACCAGTAAGTAAATAAGGAACAAAGAATTTGTATGTATGATGCTGTGTGCAAAGAAAAGGATATATATATATGCATATAAAATGCATATATATATATATGCATATAAAATGTTTTCAAAAACATTCAAGAGCCAGGCATAGTGGTGCATACTTGTTATCCTAGTACTTGGGAGACTAAGACAGGAGGTTTGTAGGTTCCAGGCCAGCCTCAGTAACTTAGTGAGACCCGGTTTCAATGAAAACAAAAATAAAAAGGGTTGAGGGTATAGCACAGAGGTAGAATGCCCTTGGGTTCAATCTCCAGTACCAAAACAAAACAAGCAAACAAACAAAGAAACAAAAACCAGTCAAGAAACTGACAATAGCTACAAGGTTCTGGAGAATGGAACTAAGGGATTTAGAGTTCCTTGCAACATTTCAATATTGTTTAAATTGTCATCATGAGTGCATATTGTTTTATGATTTGAAAATTAAAATGTGGAAATGGATGAAAGAGTAGATCAAGAAATTAGAAGTATAGATAAATATTAAAGAAACTGTTCTTGGGAGTATATAGCAGGAAGCTACTAATTATTGTTTTATTTCTTCTGTAATGATTTCTATTTCTAATTACATACAAAAATAAAGAAGAAGCTGGGTATGGTGGCCCATGCCTGTATTCCCAATACTTGAGAGGCTGAGACAAGAGGGTTGCAGGTTCGTGGCCAGCCTCAGCAACCTAGTGAGATCCTCTACAACTTAGAAAAACCCTCTTTCAAAATAAAAAATACAATAGGGTTAGGGGTGGAGCTCAAAGGTAGAATTCCCCTTGGTTCAATCCCTAATAGTACACCAAAAAAGAAAAAAAAAAGTAAAGAAGAATAAAAAATAGAGCAAAATAAATTCCTGTATCCAATGTAGTACTAAAGGTACTAGCCTATACAAGAAAAAGAAGCTGAATAATAAAGGTAGACTGTGATAAAGCAAGTCATTTGTTATTCACAATTGATATGATTTCTCATATAGTCAAATCCAGAGAATCTACACAAAAATATGAATCAAAGAGCTGCTGAACAAGTTTGCTACATTAAAAAAATCAATATAAAAGTTCAAGTACATTTCTGTACATTAATACAATTAGAATATGAAATTTTAAGGAGATACCATTTTAATAGCATAAAAAAACATGCAGTACCTAGACATAAATCTACTAAAGATGTGCAAGACCAGATGGATAGAATTATACAACTTCTGTGAAAAGTATTTTAAAAGTCAAAAATAAGAAAAAATTTATTATGCCATGTTGATGTGTCAGAAAATTCAATGTTGTAAAAATGTGAATTCTCCTCTAATTAATTTGCAAAGTAATTTAACAAAGATTGCAATAAGCTTTTGTTTTAACTCAACCATCTGTACTTTAAAGTTTTTATGGAGTAGCAAAGAGTCAAGGTATTCGCTTTTCATCTTATGACCAGAACACCCAACAGTAACAACTTAAAGGAGAACATGTTTTATCTGGGCTCATGGTGTCAGAGGGCTCAGTCCGTGGTCAGTGAGCACCATTGCTCTGGGCCTAAGGTGAGGCAGATGACCCTTTTGGAGGAATTGCAGAGAGAATCTGCTCAACTTTTGAAAGTTGGGAAGCAGAAATAGAGAAAGCAAGGAAGGGGCCAAGGACAAGATAAAGCCCCCAGGGGCACGCTCCCAGTGACCTAATCCAGTGACCTAATTACTACAACCATGCCCCCACACACCTACGCCTCCCAGTGGTCTATTCAAATAATTAATCCAACAGATGGATTAATCCATGGTGGTTAGAGACCTCACTTCCCAAAGCCCCGCGTCTGGACGTGGCTGCATTGGGCACCAAGCCTTCAACCCATGAGCTTTTAGGGGACCTTCTAGATCAAACCATCACAGTCAAGAATAGTCAAGATATTACCCCCAAAGGAGAACAAAGTAGAGGACTCGCCTTACCAGCTATATCAATACACATTATAAAGATACAATTGCTAAAACAGTATAATATTGACAAAAGAATAGGCAAAGCTCGGCGTGGTGGTGCATGCTTGTAATCCTAGTACTTGGGAGGCTGAGACAGGAGGATCTCAGGTTTGTGGCCTGCCTTAGAAACTTAGGGAGGCCTTCTGCAACTTAGTGAGATCCTATTTTGAAATAAATAAAATAGGGCTGGGGGTATAGCTCAGAGTTAGAGCCGGTGGGCTCAATCCTCAATACCACACACACATACACACACACACACACACACACACACACACACACACACACACCAGACAAAAGTCCAATAAAATCAAATAGAGAGTCTAGAAATAGAAACTAGACATACAGCCCAATTTGCAAAACAACCAGTGGGATTTTCTATTGTGCTGAGACTGTTCATTATCTACCCTAAGCCATACTACGCATCAAAATCAATTCCAGTTCAAGCAAATACTTAAACATGAAAGTCAGAGATTTAAGCATTTCAGGACAATTTAGGATTATAGCTTTATAACCTTGAAGTAAGGAGTTTCCTTAAGATATAAATAGGCACAAAATAATATAACGTATGATTATACATGTAGTTACACTAAAATGATGAATTTTTTCGTCAAAAAGTATAATAAAGAAAATTTAAAAGGAGGCCAGTATTTGGAGATCTTGCAACATGTGGAATTGACAAATCATTAGTATTCAAATTATAAAAATAACTCCTACAAATCAATAAGAAAAAGACACAATAGCAAAGTGGACCAAAGACTTAGGCATTTAAGAGAAGAAAAACATAGCATAAGTATATTATATATCATAAACATGAAGACATGCTTGACCTCATTAATAATCAGGGAAATGTAAATTAATACCACACTGAGATACAATCTCACTTCTACAATTTAGCATAACTTAAAGTCCAATACCATCTAATGTTGGAGAGATGATAGAGTAGCAGAAATTCTAACACTATTAGGGAAGTATTAACTGGTACAACAACACTGGAAGAGTATCTGGCATTATCTAGTAGAGCTGAAATTTTATTTGCTTATGACCTAGAAATTCCACTTCTATTTATGCCCTAGAGAAATTCCTGCATCTGTGCTTCTGTGTAGAAAAACATTCACAGCAATCTTGTAGACAACGGCAAATAAACTTGAAGTGACTTAAATGTCACCAATAGAAGGATGAATAAATAAATTGTGTTATATTCACACAATGGAATAGATGCAAAAGTGAAAATAAACAATAGCCACATATATCAACATGGATGAACCCAAAAGTGTTAAATTTATAAATGTCATATACAAACATGAATGCCTATATACATCATAGTTGAGTAAAAAGTCTAATAACAATTCAAAACGTGTTTTACAAGTATATATGTTGAACTGTTATAAGAGAAGGGCAAATATGTGCATGGAAAGATGTTTAACTATCAGTCATCAGGGAGATGTAAATCAAAACCACAATGAGGTGCTACTGCGTACCCTGAAGGATGGCTATGCTCAAAGAGATAATCCCAAGTGCTACTAAGGATATGAAGAAATTGGAATCTTTGTACACTTCTGGTAGGAATGTGAAATGGTGCAGTCACTTTGGGAAACAGCGAGGAAAAGCGGAGAACACTTCTGAAAAGTAACTCAGATGGTAAAAATATTATTATCACGTGACTCAGCAATTCTACTCTTAGGTATTGGGCCACTCCAAGAGAACTGAAAGTATAAATCCACACAAAACTTTACACGAGCATTCATGATGACATTATTTATAATAGTCAAAAAGTGGAAATAACCTAAATGTCTATCAACAGGTGAGCAAATAAATAAAATGAGGAATGTTTACAATCAGCTATTATTCAGCAATAAAAAAGAATAAAGTATTGATAAAGGATATGACATGGATGAGCCTTGAAAATATGCTGAGTGGGAAAAAAAACAGACACAAAAGACCACATAGTCTGTGATTACCTTTATATTATGTGACCCAAATAGGCAAATAGAAATAAAATTCACTAGTGATTACCTTGGAAGGAGTAGATGGGAAAAAGAGACTAGGGGTCACTACTAAAAAGTGTATGGCTAGCCAGGTGTGGTGGTGACCGCTTGTAATTTCAGTGCTTGGGAGACTGAGACAAGAGGATTGCAGTTTCAAGGCCAGCTTTAGCAATTTAGGCACTCTGCAGCTTAGTGAGACCCTGTTTCAAAATAAAATAATAAAATAGAGCTGGAGTGTAGCTCATAAGTAGAATGTCTCTGAGTTCCATCCCCATCACCACACACACACACACACACACACACACACACACACACAGTGCATGGCTTCTTTTAGAGATAACAAAAATGTACTAAAATCTATTGTGGAATGATTGCTCAATTCCCTGACTGTTCTAAAACCCATCAACTTGTATGCCTTAAATGGGTTCATTGTGTGGTATATGAATGATAATAAATCTGTTACCATAAAAAAAATTTAAAAAAAAAACAGCCAGGTGTGGTGGCACATGCCTATAATCTCAGTACTTAAGAGGCTGAGACAGGAGGATCACAGGTTCAAGGACAGCCTTAGCAACTTAGCAAGATTCTTAGCAATCTAGCAAGACTGTTTCAAAACAAAAAAATAAATAAATAAGTAAAAAAGGCTGGGAGTGTAGCTCAGAGATAGAATGGCCCCAAGTTCAATCCCTAGTACCACAAAAGAAAAAAAAATCAAAAGAAGGAAGTGTCAATACAAAATTCAGTATAATAGGTAACTTTGAGAGGGAGAGAAGAGAGGAGAATCTAAAGGAGGGACCTCTAAAGCATTCTGTAGTAAGATGGTTTTTATTATTCTAGATGACGAAACATACATGAATTGTACATCATAATGCTTAATGCCATAGATGTTTAAATTATTTTAATGACCAATAATTATATGAAAATGTTTAGTCTCTAATATTAATAAGCCATCAAACCATCACAGAGTTATGTTAAAACTATGAAATTACTAAAGGTTGACATTTGCATGGTGAGAACATTGCTGGGGGTTGTACAATGGTAGAACATTTCTGGGGGAGAATTTGTATCATGAGCCTTAAAATATGCATACTTTTCACCTAGTATTTCCATTTGTAGGAGTACATTTATATCCCTTATTCCAGAAGTCTGCTGTTTCTAAGACTTGCTTTGGCTAACAGAATGAAGTAGAAGTGATACATTGAGTCTTCCAGGCCTAGGTCTTAAGAGAATTGCCTGGTAGTTTCCATTCTCTCCCTCCTGGAAGCCAGCTACCAAACCATAAAGAAGCTCAGCTACGCTGTGATAAGAGGCCAGGCCGAGAGGGGCCCTGAAGGAGAGACTGCTCCACTATACCACATGGGGCAGAATTTCCCAGCTGAGTCCAGCCAACTCACAGAATAGTGAGAAATAAATTGCTGTTTTAAACCACTACCTTTGGGGTAGTTTGTAATGCAACATCAGAACCCAAACAATAATCTACATAAACAATGAGAGCTATGAACAAATATTTATGTACAAAACTATTCACAGAAGTATTATTTGCAATAGCCAAAAAAGAAGAAAAAACAGAATTTGTCTAAATGCTGGATTAAAATTCTGTTATTTCTTTAGCTACTCAACATTCATTCCTCCTTCTGTTTTGTAGCAGAATCCAGAATTTCCCTTATGAAACTCTGTCCTCATTTTCAGTCCCCGTGGTTCCAGTGAGGTTTTCCCTACACCAGCAGTGGGCATATGACTCAGACCTGGCACCAGATGCCCCGAGGATTGGTTCAGGATGAGCCATGACTCATACAATGTGGTCACAATCACAGGGAATCCCAGACGTGTGCCGGAACTATAGGGAAGTGTTCTTTCTTTTGAGACTGTTTACAGGATGATTGAGAGTTCCTAAGGCGATAGGAATTAAGTAACCACAGGAGACAGAGGTGAGAGGTGGAGAGAACCTGTTCTAGGTGATATTTTTGAGTCCCAACATCAAGCTATACCCTGTACTTTCTGGGCATTTAATTTTATTTTTTTTATTTTTTTATTTTTTTGGCATAAGCAAGTTGAGTTGTGTTTCTGTTCTCTGCAACCATGAATCAAGGCACTTCCAAAAGCAATGATCATGAAGTCTCTAGAGGTTGCCTTTTCTGGGGCTCTGAGCTAGACAAGTTCTCTAAAGAAAGGTGTGGGCAAGGAGTAAATTATATGAGCCTCTAGAACATCACAAGATGAGAAAGAAGTGAATAACCAAAGAGTGACATACTATAAAATATTACATAGCCACCCAAATCATGTTTTCAAACAGTGCTTCATGTCTTTTAATGAATGGTACTCAGATGAATTTCCACATGCAAAAGAAGGAAGTTGGAACCTTACCTCACACCATACACAAAAATTAACTTAAAATGAATCAGAAAGCTAAATATAAGAGATGAAACTATAAAGCTCTTAGGAGAAAACATAAGTATAAATGACTATAATTATGATGATGATGATGATGCTTATCATTATTATTACTTTGGTACTGGAGATTGAACCCAGGGGTATTCTACCTCCAAGCTACACCCCCAGCCGTATTTTCTATTTTTATTTTCAAACAAGGCCTTGCTAAATTGCTGAGGGTCTTACTAAATTACTGAGGTTGGCCTCAAATCTATAATCCTCCTATCTCAACCTCCCAAGTATTTGGATTGCAGATGTGCCCCATTGTGCCCCACTAAATCTCTATGACTTTAAATTTGGCAATTTTTTAAAAATATGACACCAAAGATCAAGCAATGTAATAAAAATATATTGAACTTTATAAAAATATAAAGTATTTGTGAATCAAAGGACATTGCAAAGACAACCCATAGAATGGGGGATGATATTTGAAAATTATAAATCTGATAAGGATTTAATCTTAAGAATATATAAAGAACTTTTAAAACTCCATGACAAAAAGAAAAACGACTAAATTTAAAAATAGACAAAGGACTTGATATTTCTTTAAGGAGGTGTACAAATGTACAAATAGCAAAATGCACATACACACACACACACACAAATATCATCAGATTAGAGAAATGAGAATCAAAATCACAAAGAGATATCACCTTACCAGGATGACTATTATACCAGGATGACTTTATTTTTTTTAAGGACAATCACAAGTATTGGTAAAAATGTGGAGGAACTGGAACCCTCACGCACCATCAATAGGAATGCAAAATGGTCCAGTTGCTGTAGAAAATAATTGGGCAATTCTTCAATAAGTTAAACATAGAATTACCATATGATCCAGCAATTTTGCTCCTAGGTATATACCAAGAATTGAAAACAAGAGCCAAGAGTGGTGGCACATGCTTGTAATCCTAGTACAAAAAATAGAGCTGGGTGTGTAGCTTGGAGGTAGAATGCCCCAGGGTTCAATCTTCAGTATAAGAAAGAAAGAAAGAAAGAAAGAAAGAAAGAAAGAAAGAAAGAAAGAAAGAAAGAAAGAAAGAAAGAAAGAAAGAAAGAAAGAAAGAAAGAAAGAAAGAAAGAAAGAAAGAAAGAAAGAAAGAAAGAAAGAAAGAAAGAAAGAAAGAGAAAGGAAAGGAAAGGAAAGGAAAGGAAAGGAAAGGAAAGGAAAGGAAAGGAAAGGAAAGGAAAGGAAAGGAAAGGAAAGGAAGAAGGAAGGAAGGAAGGAAGGAAGGAAGGAAGGCAGGCAGGCAAGAAGGCAAGGCAAGGCAAGACAAGGCAAGGAAAGAAAAGAGGGACTCAAATGAGTACATGTTCACAGCAGCCTTATTCACAATAGCTAAAAGGTAGAAACATCTCAAATGTTCATCAACAAAACAAAGTGTGGTATACATACATATACAGTGGAATATTATCCAGCCTCTTAAATGAAATAATGATACAGATCACAACATAGATAAACCTTAAAACATTATGCTAACTGAAATACTCCAGTCACAAAAAGACAGGCATCACATGATTCAATCTATATGAAACATCCAGAATAGGCAAATCTATGGAGTCAGGAATCAGATTAGCAGTTTGTGGAGGAGGGGGAAAGTAATAGCCTTTTATGGGTACAGGGTTTCTGTTAAAGGTCATAAAAATGTTTTGGAAATAGTCATGATAGTTTATACAGTGTTCTGAATGTACTAGAAGTCTTTGAGTTACATACTTTAAAATGACAAATTTTATGTTATGCATATTTTACAACAAATTGTGTGTGTGTGTGTGTGTGTGTGTGTGTGTGTGTGTGTGTGTGTGTTACTGGAGATTGAACCCAGGAATACTTTACCTCCAAGCTACACCTCCAGTCCTATTTATTTATTTATTTTATTTATTTTATTTATGTAGTGGTGTTAGGGATAGAACCCAGGGGCACTCTACCTCTGAGCTACACCCCCAGCCCTAATTTATTTTATTTATTTATTTATTTATTTATTTATTTATTTATTTATTGCGGTAATGGGGATTGAACTCAGGGGCATTCTACCTCCTAGCTATACCCCCAGCCTTGTTTTTATTCTTTATTTTGAAACAGGGTCTCACTAAGTTGCGGAGTGCCTCACTAGGTAGGTGAACCCAGATCCTCCTTAGCTTCCCAAGTACTAAGATTACAAGTGTGTGCTACCATGCCCAAATTTTATTTTTTGTTTTGAAACAAAGTCTCACTAGACTGCTGTGAGTCTTGCTATGTTGTTAAGGTTGGTCTCAAACCTATGATCCTCCTGTTTCAGCCTCCCAAGTATTGGAATTATAGGCATGAACCACCACACCCCACGTATTTTTAGTATCAGAAAAATATGTGTTTTAATGTAAAAAGCTAAAATTTTAGAATGAATAGTTCAATTTTTAACTTTTAGGTATAAGTAGTATAAAATATGAGAAATGCAAAATATTAATAATGAAAATCATTTCTAGGTCATAGGATTTGGGTTATTTGAATTTTCTTCTTTATACCTTTATGTTTCCCAAGTTATTATGACTCTTACCTGTATAATAAAAAAATAGTCTAAGTAAATTTTAAAAAAATTAGAGTCATCATTGTAGTCATAGTGCTTACCAATGTCAGGTGTTTTCTTCTTGAGCACAAAGAAGCAGGTACTTCCCAGACCCCTGCAATGACATGGGCCATGTGACTGGTTATCGACAAAGGATGGCGAGCAGAAGTTGTATGTGTCACCAATAGGTCACTTATTGCTGTGCAGCGAAGTATCCAAAACAGTGGCTTAAAATAACAATACCATTTAACCCACACATCTACAACTTGAGCAAGGACTGTAGACACCTAAACTCTGTTCCATCAAATCTCTTGGCAGCCTAAGTCTAGGGTTAGAGTCATATGAAGGTATGAAGGGTGGCTCGTTCTCTCTCTCTCTCTCTCTCTCTCTCTCTCTCTCTCTCTCTCTCTCTCTCTCTCATTCTCTTTCTCCTCTCCCTCTCTCTTGTCAATTAGTTGATGCTACTTCTATAGGCAGAGACCTCTCAGCTGGTGCTATTAGGCTATTAGCTGTAACAACTATGTGTGGCCTCTCCACCTGACATTGGTGAGAGACCAGGAGAGCTAGACAAAAGCTATTTCTTCTTCTATGACCTAGCCTTGGAGGTTACATAACATTGTTTTTCAAGTCCATTCAAATTCAGAAAAGGATAAGACCCACAACTCCTGACTGAAGGAATATCAAAGTTACAGTACAGATAGAGAATGTAGGATGGGAGCTACTTTTTTGGATCATTTATTTATTTTTATTTATTTATTTATTTTGCGGGACTGAGGATTGAACTCAGGGGCATTCTACGTCTGAGCTATACCCCCAGCCCTATTTTTTATTCTTTATTTTGAAACCGAGTCTCACTAAGTTGTGGAGGGCCTCACTAGGTAGCTGAGGCTGGCCGTGAACCCGAATCCTCCGGTCTTAGCCTCCCAAATGCTGGGATTACAAGCATGCACCACCATGCCCGGCTGGATCATTTTTTTGGAAAACAAAAATCAGTCACTGGCTGGATGAGATAGTAAAAGCCCCTAGGCAGTTTTTGATCAACGCTCCAGCTTGTTCTTCCCCACTCTCTGATCCTAAGAACTACATTTTGAGATGATTGGAACCACAAGAAGGAAATAGACTAGATCCCTAAATCACCAGTTACACACACACACACACACACACACACACACACACACTCTGCTCCTTTAACAAAATACATATTCATAGACCTCTTTCTAATCATGCAAGGTGGGTAATAAAAGCGAATGTTGAGCTACTACTCTATCACTAATTCTTTTACTAACATCCTTACCCTTTCCTGAATTATTTCCATATCATATAAGTATTTGTGCCACAATTTTATCACACACAAAATTGACCATATAAGATTAAATACACAGCAGAAAGGAAATATTCTTGTAGCTTTTGCTGGGCACCGTCAATACTGTGGATTTTTTTTTTTTAATAAAGTCTCCTCATGAGGTAAGCTAAGTAGTTCCAGCACTGCTTTTCTATTACTGGAGAAAATTAATTAACTGTAAATATGGATATAAATCATTATTAGAGGCAATCCTGGTAAAATATATGTAATGCTCATTAAGCAAGAAATGTTTGCCTTTTTAAAGCATATTGTTAGCATATGTGAAAAAAACCCAAGAGTATATATTTGCTAAAAATAACACAACATTGCAGATGCATTTATAAAACCATGAGTAGTTTATTAAAAGAAATTTGGGGATGCCTAGGAAGTATCTTTAATATTGGAGCATGATGCATTAGTAAGAAGGGATGTTATTGGAGAACGAACACTGACCCACAAATGCTGAGTGACTAGTCTGAATTAGCATGGCATTTCTGGTCCATTTCTCCCCCTGAAAGGCCAGGGGAGATGTGAGATAATCATTGTGTCAAAGCAAAGGGCCCACAAGGAGACAGTGTCCTCTATATTGTCCAATTTCCACTTGCAAAGATCTAACAACCCAGAGAAAAGAAAAAGGAAATTGTAATTGTTGGAACATCACACATCTGCCCAAAGTACATGGTATCAGTTATGGAAATTGTTTTAAAATTTAAGTCACAGTTCTATTTGTTAGAGGCATAAAAATTACAAATGTCATATGTAAGATGAAAACTAAAGAAATCTCTGAGTGCCATCTCATGGAAAACTCTATGGTAACCACACCATCCATCACGCATCACTACAACCATTTTCATTACACTGTACCCGTGCAATCTTGGGGCCTTGTGCTGGACCAAGGAGTTTAAGGTGCAAAATCTGTGGTGCCTAATAATACCCCCTACTAATTGCATGTGAGAGTTTTCACCTCTGTGAAAATTGTTTGGAGCCAGGTTAAAAAAAAAATATATATATATATATATATATTTATATATATTATATATATAAATATATATAATATATACTATATAATATATTATGATATATATAATATATAATATAAATATATATATATTTTTTTTTCCTAACCAGGGATTGACCCCTGGGTCATTCTGCCTCTGAGCTACACCCCCAGTCCTATTTTATTTTTATTTTGAAACAAGATCTCACTAAGTTTCTGAAGATCTCACTAAGTTCCTGAGGCTGGCCTTGAACCTGTGATCCTCCTATCTCAGCCACCCAAGTACTGGGATTACAGGTGTGCATCACCATACCCAGTTTGAGTTAACAAATCTTAGTGGGGTAAATCAAAGGTGGGAGGTAAACAACAGGGTAAAGCAGAGGAGCCAGTACTACAGGAAATTGAGGAAGGCTGTAGGTGGGCCTGGTCTGGAAGAACTCTCTGAACTGAAGTGCAATCGGCCCCCAAAAGTTTCCTTTGCACTGAACTCCTTGTGTGGGAGCAATTTCTTGTTACATTTGTTCTTAGTCTAGTGTAAGATGATACTGATTAAGGATGGAGAGCCTGGAGGAACTTTTTCCATAGGATTTTTCTAAAAAGTAAACCAAATCTGTATTAAAATTAGCACACAAAGGTGTTGGTGCAAAAATCTATGTGTTTAAAAGTAAGCATGAGTTAAATAAAATGTTGTCTTCCCCACCAAGACATGAATAGACATTTCTCTGAAGAAGTAATACAAATGGCCAATAAGTGCATGAGAAGATGCTTAACATCACTAGACATCAGGGAAATGCAAATCAAAACCACAATAAAATAGTACTTCACTTCCACCAGGGTAGCTATTATTTAAAAAATAATTTAACAGAGCTGGGTGTGGTGGTACACACCAGTAATCCCAGTACTTGGGAGGCTGAGACAGGAGGATTGCATATTCATGGCCAGCCTCAGGTACTTAGTGAGACCCTGTTTCAAAACAAAACAAAACAAAAATAAATAAGTAAAACAGGAATGAGAGTGTAGCTCAGAGGTAGAATGCCTCTAAGTTCAACCCCTAATACACCCCCCAATACAACAACAACAAAAAATGTTGACAAAGATATGGAGAAATTAGAACACTTGTGCATTATTGACAGGTATATTTTCTGGTGCAGCAGTCTTAGAAAACAGTATGGTGGCTCCTCAAAAAAATTAAACTTAGAATTACCATATGATCCAGCAATTCTGCTTAGAGGTATATACTTAAAAGAATTAAAATCAGGAGCTTAAAAATATGTTTACAGATCATAAAGCACTATCCACAATAGTCAAAAGGTAGAAACAACCCAGATATCTATCAACCAATGGATAGATCAACAAAATGTGGCATATACATTCAATTGAATATTATTCAGTCTTTAAAAGAATGGATTTATGATATATACCCACAGCGTGGATGAACCTTGAAAAAATTATGGTAAGTGTAATAAGCCAGACACAGAACAAATATTGAATGATTCCATTTACATGCATACCTAGAATCGGCAAGCTCATAGACAGAAAGTGGAATAGTGGTTACCAGAGGCTGGGGGAGAGACATGGGGAGTTATTGCTTAATTGATACAGTTTATGTTGCCGATGATGAAAAAGTTTTCGAAATGATAGTGGTGATGGTTGCACAACAAGGCACTTAATGTGGCACAATTATACACTTAAAATAGTTAAAACTGTACATTTTATGTTTTGCATATTTCATCACAATAAAATTAAACAAAATATTGCTCCTGTACTCAACTTTCATCTTATTTGTTCTCATTCATACATGTTTTGAGAGCAAGACCGACATGTTTCTTTCTCATCTCTGCATCCATGACTTGAAAGATGGGTATGACACATAACAGGCAGTCAATTAATTAATTTTTTTTTTTTTTTTTTTTGCGGTACTGGGGATGGAACCTGGGGGCATTCTACCTCCGAGCTACAGCCCCAGCCCTATTTTATTTTAATTCTTTATTTTGAAACAGGTCTCACTCAGTTGCAGAGGGTCTCACTAAGCAGCTGAGGCTGGCCTCGAACCCAGATCCTCCAGTCTCAGCCTCCCAAATGCTGGGATTACATGTGTGCATCACCACGCCCGGTTAATTAATATTTGTTTAATGAAAGAATGAATAAAACCAATAGTAGGTCAAGAGAAGGGAATGCACTAGAAGTGGATGGGAATGTTCAGAATAAGTATTTCCCATACCTTTAAACTTAATATTGACCTAGGACTCAAACTAAGAGGCTGAGAATCAGAAGACTGCCCTGGACTCTGAATCTATATTCTTTCTTCTCTAGACAAAGCTTCCCCATCAGAACCGAACTCGTAAGAACAGTATCTGATCATCTTTCAAAATATCACTAACTCTTTGGAGAATCATGCTATTAGACCTCATTGAGTGATAGGAACCTAAGTATTCAAAATGAATCCATCGAGCTGCCTAATTCAATGAGTTAGGATTTTTTTAGCTACAAGTAGTAAAAAAAAAAAAAAAAAAAAAAAAAAAAAAAAAAAAAAAAAAAAAAAAAAAAAAAAAAAAAAAAAAAAAAAAAAAAAAAAAAAAAAAAAAAAAAAAAA
>PVLC010019325.1:0-30815 GCA_004027655.1 Graphiurus murinus | reverse complement strand
GTTCTTCTCCAGATCACTCTAGGTATGGCTAACATCTACCCCTCCTATCGGAGCTTTGTTCTAACTTGCATAAAAGGTATCAAGGAACCTTGATATACATCACCTCAGGACAGGAGTTAGTCAAGACAAAAGATGATGACAATACTATATGAAAGGTATGCTATCATAGTACATTAACCTGAAGTGTCTGTCAATATTGAGTTCTCCTTGAGGTATACTACTACATAGAGGTTAACTTGTTGAATAGGTCTTTGACCAGTTGATAAAATTTAAATCAGTTGATTGAGCTAATGAGTCATTTTTTATTGGTACATTGTGATCATATATCATGATGGAGTTCAGGATGATAGAGACATACATGCGCAGAGTATTCAGTGAGCACCGCCCCCCACTTCCTGCTCCACTCCAACTTCCTCCTGACCTCCCATGCATGACATTGTGATTGGCATTGGTAAATTTGTGTATGTTCTTCTTGTCCATTGAAGTATTTCCCTCTTTGAGTCTTCCTCCTCCTCCTGCCTCCGTCAGTTAGGTCTCCTCCCTCACTCCACTAAGGCTTCTCCTTCTTTGGACTCCCTCCTGTGTCCCAATTTCTCCCTAGCTTCCACATATGAGGGAAAACATATGACATTTGACTTTTTGTGACTGACTAATTTCACTTAGCATAATTTTCTCCAGTTCCATCCATTTTCCTGCAAATAACATAATTTTGTTCTTATGACTGAGGAGAATTCTATTGTGTATATATTCCATAGTTTTGTAATCCATTCATCTGTTGATGAACATCTTGGCTGGTTCTGTAGTTTGGTAACTGTGAATTATGCAGCTATAAACATAGATCTGCATGCATTACTGTGGTAGTTTTGTTTTCATTCTTTTGGGTAGATACCTAGGAGCGATAAAGCTGAGTCATAGGGAAATGGAAAATTCATTTCCATTTTTCTGAGGATCCTCCACACTGTTTTTCACAGTGGTTTTATTAAATTGCAGTCCCACCAATAGTCTATCGGAGATCCTACCTTTCCAAATACTCAACAGCATTTATTATTATTAATGTGTTTTTAATAAATGCCATTCTAATTGGGGTTAGGTGAAATCTCAGAGTAGTTTCGAGTTGCACCTTTCTGATTGCTAATGATTTTAAACTTTTTTTATCCATATTTATTGGCCATTTGTATTTCTTCTTTTGTAAAATGTGTATCTAGTTTACTTGACCCTTTTTATTGGATTATTGGGTTTTTTGGTGGGAAGTTTCTTAAGTTCTTATATATTCTAAATATTATTCCTCTATTGTAGGAGTAGCTGGCAAAAATCTCCCCTTCTGTTGGCTCTCTCTTAAGATTTTTGATAGTTTCCTTTGCTGCACAGGAGCTCTTTGGTTTAATGAATTCCCATGTATAAATCCTTGTTTTAATTTCTTGTATTAATCCTCATTTTAATTTATTGTGTCTTTGGGGTCTTATTGAGAAAGTTTTTACCTGTGCTTATATGTTAGAGCATTGATCCTATGCCCTCTTCAAGTAACTGCAAAGTCTCTGATCCAATTTCCAGGCCTTTGATTCATCTTGAGTTGACTCTTGTGCAGGGTAAGAAAGTAGGATTTATTTCCATTTTTCTATATACAGCTGTCTTCTTCTAGTGTATGTTTTTGGCCTCTTTGTCAAAAATCAATTGCATGTAAGCATATGGATTTGTTTCTGAATTTTCTATTCTGATCCATTAGTCTATGTGTCTGCTTTTATGCCTAACCATTCTGTTTTTATTACTATGGCTTTGTTGTATACAAATAGGAAAAGAAGAAATGAAATTATCTTTATTTGCAGATGAAATGATCTTATACTTAGAAGACCCCCAAAACTCAACCAAAATACTTTTAGAGCTGATTTGTCTGGATAAAAATCAATCCAACAAAATCAGAAGCTTTTCTATATGCCAATCATTAATCCATTGAAAAAGAAATCCAGAAAATAATTCCATTTACAATTACCTAAAAAACAATAAAATACCTAGCAACAAATCTAACCAAGGAGGTAAGAGACCTCTACAATGAAAACTATAAAACACTAAAGAAAGAAATTGAAGAACATCTTAGAAGATTGAAGGATCTCTCATATTCTTAGATAGGCAGGATAAATATCATATTGGCCATCCTACCAAAAGTGATTGACAGATTCAATACAACTCCTATTAAAATATCATGGCCATTCCTCACAGTTCTAGAAAAATCATTCCTTACATTCATATGGAACAGCCAGATGTGGTTGTAATACTCATACTTGAGAGGCTAAGACAGGAGAAACTCAGGTTCACAGTCAGTCTTAGCAACTTAGTGAAACCCTCTGCAACTTAGTGAGAACCAGTTTTGAAAGAAAAGAATAAAATAGGGCTTGGGGTATAGCGTAGAGGTAGAATGCCCCTAATTTCCATAAACAGGATGCAGCGTATAGCTTAGAGGTAGAATGCCCCTAATTTCCACCCCCAGTAACTCAGAAAAAAAAAAAAATCATATGGAACAAGAAAAGAAACAGAACAGCCAAAATAGTTCTCAGTAATAATAATCATGTAGAAGGCATCACAATACCTGACTTGAGTCATTTTGAGTATTCTCTTAAAATAAAGAAAATTTTCTTAGAGAAATAAAATAACCAATAATTTTATATTGCTATAGAGGTGTTTTTTTAAACAAAAATTGAGTTGTAGGAGATTTAATATCTTGATACTTCTCCCTCATCACTTACTCTGATTGGCAATTGTTATCTTCAGTACAAAAATAGAAGAACATTTATTGCATAATGGCAGCTGTCAAAACAATGTTTTTCTATCGTTTTCAGTAACTTTTATGACCTATACGCAAGCTGGAAAGTAAGATTGTATAACTAGACTGGAATTATTAAGGTTTCGACTGATAATATACCTGTTACAGCATTAGGATTTATTTTTGTTTCTTGAAACCTGTGAGAAATATGATATTTATTACTATTTTATTGGAAATTGCCATATAAAATATATGAATTTTACATGTGCATGAATATATGAGACCCCTCTTTTTATGTGCACATACATAAACACACACATATAGAAAAAGAACACTTAATTATGGGGTTCACTAGGAAAGAATTATCAGGACATCGATAAACATGAACACTCTAATCATGAAACTGTTTTGAAATGTTTGCTTTATAAGCTGAAAAGAAGAGGAAATACTCTTCATAGACCATATAAGTTTATACATTTAGAGCTTCCAGTGTCATCAATTGTAAAGTTTAATGATGGAACTGCACCCATGGCCTTGGGGTAGGTGTGCTAATTGATTCTTTCTCTGTATTTTGTCTACAAGAATAATCCAATATAGCAGTGCTCTATCTCTATGTTTTTATTCTCACATTATTTGTGTGTGTATGTGTGTGTGTGTGTGTGTGTGTGTGTCCATGTGTGTGTATATGTGTGTATGTGCTGGGGATTGAACACAGAGACATTCTACCTCCCAGTATCACACTCAGAAATATTTTATTTTTTTATGTAGAAACAGGGTCTCACTAAGTTGCTGACAGCCTTGCTAAGTTGCTGAGGCTGGCTCAAACCTGTGATCCTCCTATATCAGCCTCCCAATTACTGGGATTATAGGCTTGTGCCACTATGCCCAGTCTTATCTTTGCACTCTTAAATAAAGCAAAAAATAAAACTGTCATGATTATAACTTATTTATAACTGACTGAAGATCTAATGGATTTTAGACCATGTAAAATGGAATCAATATTTCTATAAATGCCTGGTGCTTGTCCATTTGTCTTTCTTTCAAGTATTTGATGTAGATTTAGTGGTTAGGAAAAGAGGTCTCCTTTAAAGTGCAAAATGAATTTATTTATTCATTCATTTATTTTGTAGTACTGGGAATTGAACCCTGGGGCATTCTACCTCAAAGCTATACCTCCAGACCTATTTTTTTATTCTTTATTTTGAAACAGAGTCTCACTAAGTTGCAGAGTGCCTCATAAACAGCTGAGGCTGGCCATGAACCTGCGAGCCTACTGTTTCAGCCTCTCAAGTACTGGGATTACAAGTTTGTGCCACCAGGCCCTACTAGATGAAGTCTTTTAAAGGTTGTTTAGCAATAAGGACAATTTGGAGGTATGTAATTGAAGGAAAGGAGAGAGAATATTTCAGTAAAAAAGGGCCTCCGCTAACATAACTAAATACAGTGTGACATCTCAAGAAGAACTCAGTATTGACAGATATTTCCATGGTAATGGACTCCAATAGCATATCCTTCATACAGTGTTGCCACTCTTACTGCCATTATCTTTTGTCTTGACTAAATTCTGTCCTGAGATGATGTAGGTCACAGTTCCTTGATACCTTTATAAAAGTTACCAAGGTTTTAGTGGGAGAATGAATGCAAACTATAACTTAGAGTGATCTAAAAAGGAGGACTAAGCATCCTGAGGAAACAATATGTGGTCTTTCATTTTGAAAATTATGTCTGTGATAGCAGAGATGTTCATGCAGCACATGTAATAATACAAGAAAATAACAAATTTTTTGCTAACTGCTTTGTTGTTCTTCAGTCTTTTCTGGATTAATTATTCCGACACTTAGTACTAAGACATTTTATTAGGCAAAAAAGTTATTTCTTTTAACAAATATCATTGTTTCTAGATGTCTTAAATAGAGTGAGTGTATATGTTTAATAAAAGTAATCTTTTGCCAAATGCATGCAGTTAGAATTGGACTAGTGCTTTGAAACATTTAGAAACTATTGATTTAAACAAATTGTTTCTACCCTATAACATTTCTTCATTTTGATAGAGGAAGAATTCAGCTAAATTAAACATTTTAAACAGGCATTTTTCAGATCTCATAATTTATAGTTTTAGTATTTTTAGGCAGTGAATTTTCTCTTTATTTGCTCATTGCATATACATTGATATTTTGATTATTCAGTTTTCATTGCCTAATAGAGACTCAACCTAAACAACGAGGTTCTCCTTCATTGACTTCATTGTCACATAACTTGTCTTGAAAGTAGAGAAAGGTTTTGCAGAACTTTCCACAATTGCAATTTCTGAAATGCAATTTAAATGCATTAAAAATAGAAATGACCTAGACTTTGAGATAGCTTCAAGTATGAACAAACAATTCAAATTTCTACCTGAATTTTGGATAAAAATATTTTGCAAATGGCCCCAAACTGTTGGCTACATTCACTAATATTTCAGTTGTTTAAAATTCATGTGCACAGTAGAAATAATTTTACTATTCTTTTATGAAGCATGCTCGGAAAAGAACCTTTATTTTGGTAGTTGCTGAAACTGCAGAAGTGGGCTATGTAAAGATCAGCTAGTTATTTGCAAGTCAATCCTTGTGAGTGGATTTGGGGTGATTCCGTGGAACTACAAAAACTTAGAAAATACAAGTGACAACAGACAAAAATAGTGGAGCACTGTCATGGTAGAAGACCTAGATTTTAAACACTCTGTTAGTAACAATAATTAATAAACTAACTCTCACATTCATTTACATAAGCCTTAGATTATGCATAGTAGAAAAATCGCTGTACAAAGAATTTCAAATTTTCAGTCTTGTGGCACAGTGAAGATTTCCCTTTTTAGTGACCAGACATAGTTCCCTGTGGGCCTGGGAGTCTCTGGTTGCCCCTAGACCTTAGATCCTCTGCAGCACACCAAGGAAGAAACAGGGCAAAACATTGCACAGGATGATTTTTTGGGCCAGTTTTAAAAGTGTCACATAACACTTCTATCCACAGTCCATAGGCCAGGACCCCGTCAGATGGTCATGCTTAAATATAGGAAAAAGCTGGGGATGTAACGTACCTTTTTTACCCCAAAGGAGATGAGAAATAGTTTGTGAACATCTAATAAGTCTATGTCATAATCCTTTGTGGGTGATGACTTCATTCCATGTCACTGTCCTAGGGGGGGAAAATACTACCTCTAAGGCATATTCTATTCTGTGTCCCTTAGAGAACATAGTTCAAAGAAATGTATCATTATTCTATTCCATTGTTTTGTGACCATTATGGAGCATACTTACACATACCTCAATGTTATACATCTGTCACTTGACTCAGCCTCTTGATGCAGCCAAAATGTATGAAACTACTGCTAATTACATCCACACTGTTATTTGTTTTACATTAAAGATTTTTATAAGTAGTAGGTGTACACTCTAAAATGATGATGAGAAGTGCAGTATAATAAACACATAAGCTAGCAATATAGTCATTTGTTATCATTATCAAGTAGTGTACACTGCACACATTAGCCCTACTTTTAAACAACTGGCAGCATAGTCGGTTTTTTTACACCAACATCCCCACACATATTGAGTTTGGTTTCTCTATGCATGACCCTCTGACTGCTATGATGTCCATATATAATGTCCATAGGGGGATTTTTCAGCCCCATTAAAATATTGCAGCTCCAACATTGTATGTGTGGTCAGTCATTGAGTGGGAGATTATGTAGGCATAATTGTATTTTACCTCAACGAATTTATGAAAGTCAAACAGTAAAAAACACCACAGATCATCTGAACTCTGAAATTTTTTTTTTTTTTTCACTTAAGTCTATGGACAGAATTCGCCTACTTTCTCTAGGCGAATTCTGGTCCCATAGTATGTGAGAACATGTGAAATGAGCATAGACAGTTTGTTGCAACCATGGCAATCCAGGAGTCCAAGCCTCCGTGTACATGTAAGTTCGTGGCACCCTTCATAGCGCTAAAAAGCCCATTTCATAGTCTCTAATATAAAGTGTGCCCCAAAAGGTTAGGCCCAGAACTCATCACTGTGTGAGGTGCTTTGACAAGAGTCTAGGGATTTGTGTGATTAAGACTTTGACTTAAGAGAATGGCAAGTGGGATGAGATTTCAAGGGAATTATACAACAAGCTGTGTGCATATATCTTTTTAAACACATGATATTTAATTACAATGCACCAATAAAATAATTTTTGAAAAAAAGGATCCAACTCCTTACCAAGCTTCATACTTGAATTCCTACAGAGAGCAAAAAAAGAACCTTTGCCTAAGTGTAAAGCAATTGCGTTTGCATCCTTACTTTGCCAAAACTAACTGTGACATTGGACATCTGAGTGGGAGATTCACTTTTTCTATCCAAAGTACAATTATGTATAAGATGGTAAACCTGCAATGTCTGGAAATAAATAGATATTTAACAATTAACAGATCTCCTTCCCCAACAAGGAAGGAAGGAAGGAAGGAAGGAAGGAAGGAAGGAAGGAAGGAAGGAAGGAAGGAAGGAAGGAAGGAAGGAAGGAAAACTAAAACAACAACACACAAAAAGTTACCAGTGCTATCTACTTTTGTGAAATAAATGAGGAGAAGAGTTTATATGAATTTTGGTAAGATTTTAGTGATTCTTATGATAGTAGAAACTGAAAAGAGTATAATATAGACAAACATACTATATTATCATGATCAGTCTCTTAATTTCATGGTCAACATATTTTGAGTGCTCATAATATACCAGGCGCTTTTTGTGTTTTTGATGTTAGAGATTGAACCTAGGAGCATTCTCCACTGAACTACACCTCTGGTCTTTTTTTAATCTTTATTTTGAAACAAAGCCTCACTAACTTCCTGAGGGTCTTGCTAAGTTGTCGATGCTGGCTTCAAACTTGTGATCCTCATGTCTCAGCCTCCCCAGTACTAGAATTATGGGACTGTGCTACTAAACCCAGCCCCAGGAACTTTTTAAGGGTATTGTTATATATGTTCTACTTTTGTTTACTAAGAAAATTATACATACAGAAATTGCTCTTGTGACTTAATCCCCTCTCTCCCCAAACTTAGTTTTATTTACAACGGAAAGAGAGTCAGTGTGTATTAACAAGCTTCATCCCAATTTATGCACAGGATGCCCCTGAAAAAAAGAGCCCCATCGACTCTGTCAGTCGCTAGTTTAAACCTCTTTCAGTGGTGAGTCATAGACCTTGCACTATGATGCTTTGTTTACAGTTGTTGCAGTCTTTCATGGTAGTTCAAACATTGAGACTGGAATGATTTAGAATCTAGAAGTCTTTTCATTCATTTTTTTGAATGGCTTACACAGTTAGGACTGTATACTTTATTTGTTTGTTTCTTTGTTTATTGTCAGGCAGAAACTTTCCCCCAACCTGAAAAAGGGAAAGAAATCCAAAGAATGCCCACTGATATGAACTCTTCTCTTAGCAGCTGAAGAGGAAGTGAGATGCAGGAGAAAGTAGGCTAAGAAGTCCTTCAGTTTCTCCTTCTACTCTTATCAGTTATTGCCTCATTGTATAGCTTATTTGTTTAAGAAAAGTTTTTGTGAAATTGATGCAAATCATAACATCCCTGCCCCAAATAGAGGCCTTCTATTTCATTCATATCTCTCTTTGGATGTTTTCAGACTAGAAGGCATATTCCATTGGTATTCACATAATGAATGTCAACATGTGTTCCATACTTTTAATTTCCTGTCCTCAAGAGTGTGGACTTTGTTGCCAAAGAAACAGAGGCTCAAATCCCAGGCTTGACATTTACTGACAATGTGGCCTTGGGCAAAGTTACAGAACTTCTCTAAAAACCTGTTAACTCTTTTGTAATATGAAGACAATTATATTTTGCTTGCAATGTTGTTTAGAATTTAGAGATAGCATATATGAAGTGATAAATGTACTGAACATGGTCTATTCTATATATATTATTACTGTAAGAAACTGATTATTATAATAGTTACAAAGTAAACAATAAGTAAATTTGACCCATACATTAACCAAATAGTTGCCAAACAAAACCCATAAATCATTCGATCACCAATTTCATATATAAAATTATTCCTACGTAAAAATGTAAAATAATAGGCAAATATCAATTTAAAATGCTAGCTGATTAAAATTACATTCCAAACTGATTTAAAAAAAAACAAATAAATTACTTTATCATAGCCTTTGCTATTGGTATGAGAATCTTTACTTGAAAAGTCAGCATGGTAATGATGGGGGGAGGAGATTTTTCTAAATGAGGAAATTGAGATTCAAATTCTTACCCAATTTGATGAAATGTGATAGGAATAGAAGTGATTTAAAAGTGGAAATTTACAAGACAATCTTGAAGCAGAGTGAGAATGGTGCAGTACCAGGAATGCTCTATTCCTGCTTACTCCTACGCAGGCACTTCCTTTTCTGTTGTTTTTTTCTTGGGTAACATTATAATGTAGAAAATGCATATTTGCATTTACAGAATGTCAGTAATCTTGAAAACTAAAATGCACAGTTTTATATGCATAGTTTGAAAAAGGAAATTACATTTAAAGAGAACTCATAACTTTCTCTCACTTTTCATGTAAGTCAATGCATATAGCTATGAAGAAACTAAAAGACTGCCTATAGGAAATTGGGCTCCATCCAACCACTCTCAGGTATTTTACATTTAGCACAGATATGAATATCAGCATGTGTCTATAAAGAAAGAAGTAAATAGGTCAAGCCTAAAAGATATTTTATTAACACTGACTTTCTGATAACTGTTACATTTTCATGATAATTGTTCTGTATTGGAATGCCTCTTGCTTTGCTTTTTTTCTTTGTTTTGTTCTCTCTCTCTCTCTTTCTCTCTCTCTCTCTCTCTCTCCATGATTTAGGACACAAAAGGAAATGGTCATAACAAGAAAATATTAGAATTAATGAATATCCCTGGAGGATTCTGGTTTTATTTTGTAATATCTAAAAAAGATTTGCGTGTTTAAAAAATACCCTGCTAACTTTTTTACATAAATAGTTGAAATTGCCGGAAGGTATTTGTTTATAGAGGACCAAAGCTGAGGTAAATGGTCTATTACTCTCAGACCTTTTTCAGATGCTTGCTGTATGCACATCTCTCTATTTTGCAGGAACACACAAGGATCAGCTCAGTCTCTAAAACAGGTAATTTGAACTGAATTATGTGGGTGTATTATCTACCTAGAGAATCAGATACTAGCCAGTTTGCTTTCAGACTATGCTGTATTCATATATTGAACTATGGACCAATTCAAATTTTGTTTTGGTTTATGAATTAACTATATTTTCTAGTTTCCTGTTATATGATTTGGAATTAGCCATCTGGAAA
Organism: Graphiurus murinus; assembly: GCA_004027655.1. NCBI lineage: Eukaryota > Metazoa > Chordata > Mammalia > Rodentia > Gliridae > Graphiurus > Graphiurus murinus. The sequence continues at coordinate 20,705 of PVLC010019325.1, read as the reverse complement.
TTGACTCATGGATGGAAGAATCTAACTTCTATTTCCTTTCATGTACCTACAAAGCAGGGATTGTTTTGTCTTGAGGTAGCGGCAAAAATAGGTCTATTTATTTATCAAGGTCTAGATAATGGAAACCAGTAAAATTATAATAATCATATCCAATCTTTTTTCTCTAGTAGTTAAAAAAGTAAAATTGCAATGAACATATATATAATTCCAGATGTAATATTGATGACTGAACATATAGTTCCGATAATCATACATAGTCAGAAGTTATATTTTAGTTCTACTAGTAAGTTAGTAAATTCACAACTCTTCCACAGTGGAAAAGTCTATAATCATTTATTCAAAATATGTTTTAAGGATCTATTGTATGCCACCCTCTTTTAGTCTAAATTGCATTTCTTTTTCTTTTTCTCATGGCTGAATGATAAAATATGACCTTGGCAAATTATTCCTTTCCTTAATTTGAATGCCAGTGTTGTGGAGGATTTCATGGGATGAAAAGACTAATTCCTTTAACAAAAGAATCTCAGCTAGTAAACAACTCTGCACTTCTACGTAAATTTATACATTCTAGCTGGGCGTGGTGGCACACGCTTGTAATCCCAGCATTCGGGAGGCTGAGACTGGAGGATCCGGGTTCGCAGCCAGCCTCGGCTACCTAGTGAGGCACTCCGCAACTTGGTGAGACTCGGTTTCAAAATAAAGAATAAAAAATAAGACTGGGGATGTAGCTCGGAGGTAGAATGCCCCTGAGTTCAATCCCCAGTACCGAAAAAAAAAAAAAAATTATACATTCTGGAAGAATTAAAGAAGATTAAAAGTCAGTGAGTTGTTGAAAAATGGATTGATAGCTGAGTGAAGAAAAATGGAGTTGATCAATGAGATAGTTAATAATTTCTTGTGGACCAGTGATAAATAATGCTGAAAATATATGGTCTCTCTTTCACTTCTTTGTATATACTGATTGTCCTGCTATTATCCCAGATATAAACACTTAATTTTTGGTTTTTAATTTTTTAGATCTATCCTTCTGCTCTAAACCAGGAAGGTTTTATTGCTTTCTATGTAAAACCTTAAGTCACACTTGAATAAAGTTCCAATTTATTATTTGGATATGAAAGATGACCATTGAGCATCTAGCCATGGGTATCATACCATATAAAGTCTAAGAAATTGAACCTTCATAAAAGTGAACTTGAAAAGGTGGGAGTTATGCTGTACATAATTGGAGCACAATATAATCATTTTAAAAATATAAGTTTCTTACTGATTTTGTTTTAGTATATAGGTATGTTGGGATTTTGAATATTATTTTTTCATCAGTTTTATTCATTGCCTACCTAATGACTGCCACTTGGTAATAAACATGAATAACCCAGATTCCTGAGCATCAGGGAGAAATCAAAATAAGATATTTAAGTAAATTTAAGATTAGGTTGAGAAAAACAAAATCATATTATCAGTGACCAGTGTTTCCCAAATTGGATTCCATGGAACAATAGTGTCCATGGAGATGCTAAATGTGGTAAGTGATAAAATCAGTTGCTAGAATTGTATGAATTTCTGTCAACTGCTCCTTGAAGCATGACAATTTATAAAGAAGTCAATGAAATATCTTAGAATGAAGGTATTTCTTAATTTGACCAATATATCATTTGATTAAAAAATCTGTTTATTTTATGTACATGATAAGCAAAAAAGGAACTGCATTCTTCTATCACTGGATGAATTTCCACATGACCAATTGTAAATCATGTTGGGTTTGGGTATGACCAACACATTCCAACATTTTTTACCATCAAACAATTTTCTATAGAAATAGATTGAAAAAGGCTGTTCTGAACCTCATATGTATAGTTAAGTCTTTCCAAGATAGTTGAGGAAACACTGCCTATTTTTTATTGTGGCTAGTAACAAATACTTCTATGAAAAAGGGCATAATTTAGAACCACTTAGGACAGAGGAGGTCAAATCGTGTTCAGACAGAAATATGGAATTATTGAATGTGTTAGTGCTTTAATAACATATAACCTCTGAGTGTGCTTATATTTATTCCAGACTATTCTACTTGGAACATTCAGAAAAAAATTTTAAAAAAGTTTCTCAACTTCCATTTCTCATTAGCTCAGCCTTCACCAATGAACACAAACATTTTAGAGGTCATTATGATTCTTACCTACATTTTTACAACAGGCTGACCTATGTGCTATTAAATTCTGAGATTTTAATTTCATCATCATTATTGCTGCTTTCAGCATCATTAATGCTGCTTTCTAAATGTCAGTAATCTACTGACAAGGAAGGCTTATCATCAGCGGGCTGGGGTTATGATGTACTATGACAGTAGCATCCACCTAAGGCAAATGTCATTTATTTCTTGTGGCTAGCTTACAGCACACATTATGCAGGGGAAACATATTGACAAAACTACAGAAAAAAAATGCAAAAGCACCAAATTCTTTTTATCATTCACCTGGAAGTTGCATTCCAAAAATTAATGCTTCTCCATTTAGTTTACCATAATAAAAATAACTATCCTTTCCCAACAATGAAGAGCAATGTAATTTTGCAGAAAAATTTTCATTTAGATGCATAATGTTTAAACTTGATAGGTGTAAAATGTAAGTTTTACATTTGTGTATGTCATTGTCCCTATAACTAGGCTATGATGTGAGAATATAATACACCAATAAAAGTATAAAAATAAGCAAATTAAAAATAAAAACTGTGCTGAGAAGTTTCATAAAATATATGATATAGCCAGAAGTGGTGGTATATGCCTGTAATCATAGTACTTGGGGGGCTGAGACAGGATGATCACAGGTTCAAGGATAGCCTCAGCTACTTAGTGAGACCCTCACCAACTTAGATTCCATTAAAAAAAAAAAGTAGGGCTAGGGGTGTAACTCAGAGGTAGAACACCCCTGAATCTTGAATTTTGTGGCCTCTTAATACTGAATTTCAGGTTTTGTCTCTTCTATGTACTAGTAAGCTCTGTTATTGAAAACTATGGTACTTAAAATATAAGCCAGCTCAACAAAAGTTTATCCTGATAATTCCTAAAGTTCATCAATTCCTACAGAGTTTAACCCTTGTCAAGAGCCAACATATTTGCATGAAAAATAATTTCTTTGGACTTCAAAGATAGTCAAGAGAAAAGATAAAACAAACAAACAAAAAAAGACTTTTTGGAGGGCCAGGGTCCAACCCTCCAGGCAGTGGGGTCAGGGTCCCTTGATAGGTGTGAATTGAGATGAGGTTGAGAGAATACATTCACACTGCATGCAGTGTAGAAGCACATCTGTTTTATTGTTTGTCAGTCACTGTTTTATATTATTTTTTTTTGCAATGAGGCATATAGAACAGGAATTTTTACAGACTTATTTTTCCAAAGGTTATCCATTAGTTAAAATTTTTACAATTTTGTTTCCGCCCTTTAAGCAGTGTTGTATCTTATCTCAGGAAGTTAGAGGGTTCCAGGGAGAGCAGGCAGTAGCAATTCAGATAAACTTGGAAAGTCTGTCTCTAGACTAATGCTTATAAAAGGTTAATGCATTGGGTTGTCTCAAGGCACTGCTTGTTTTCAGCTAAGAGATCAGTATCTGTCAGGCTACATGTTTCTAAGAAGTTTTCTCTTATAATTAATAAAAGCAAAACCCAAAGCACCCAAAATTTAATAATGCAAAGTGGGATATGCCACGCATTCCTTCTTTTGGAATCATCTGCCTTGCAGGACTCCAGGGGACCGAGCCTTGCTCAAGATCCAGCTATTAAGGAGCTGTGGCATTGGAGGATTTCCTTTGCATATCCATAGAGTTTATTTCTTTAATCAAAATTGCTTTAAAATATTATTATCTCAGAAAATATCATTGCCCATTTCTTTATTCTTTTCATGTGTGGTGGTATCCCTCCCCTTATCTACCACTTCAAATCCCATAGTTTGTTTCATTTAACTATGATCAACCACCATCCAAAAATATTAAATGGAAAATTCCAGAAATAAATATTTTAAAAGTTTTAAATACATGTTATTATACTATATTATTATAATTCCTCTATTTTCTATCAGTTTCTATTGCTAGTCTGTTATGGTACCTAGTTTGTAAACTTTATTATTGGTATATGTGTATAGGAAAAATCAAGGTACATATAGGCTTCAATACTGTGTGATTTGAAGCATCCACTAGGGGTCTTGGAACATGTCCTCTGTGAATAAGGGGAGATTACTCTAATACACTTTTTACTCAACTAATTTTCTTTCCATCTCTTCTGTATGTTCATGCCATGAAAAGTTATCTTGGTTACATCAATTCAATGCAAGCATCCACATAGCTACCTAGTCAACTATGACTGTGCCTTGGAATGACCACGTACTCCCCCAAGCTTTTACACAATGCCTTCCTTGTCAATGACAAATCTCTGCAACCTAATACCAAAGGCAAGTTACAGATCTTGTTCTCACTCTCAAACACAGTCTTCACTAAAAGCAGGAGAATTCAGCTACAAAAAAATAAATAAAGATCCAGGAAATAAAGAAATCAGACAAATAAGTTGGCACTGGTTTCATGACAGTTACAAATACATTCCCCAGGCTAAGGATTATCCCAGAGGAAAGGCTCGATTAATTGCTGAAATACTGAAGTTTGTGGATGTGTCTCACTGGATTCTACATAAATGATTATGCCATGGAGAGAGTAGCCAGGAGTGTTTAAGGTTGATAGCTTACTCACTAAAATCTGTGTACTCAGATCTTTGTAGTTACACAACTAAAAATGCCATTACATCTGTCCTATATGTCTTGAGTGTTAATCACTGAAAATATGAATCAATCCATTTTAAAAAGAAACAGAAAAAAATAAGTCTAACTCTTTTGACTGCCAAGCTAAATAATTCAATCTTCCATTTTCTCTGTAAATGTGATTGCTATTTTAATAGACATTATACATTCATAGACACAGGCCACTTAGTACAACTGTTGTTTATCAACAGTTTGTGTTCAATTTTCAGACCTAACTTAAGTATATTTTTTTCAATAGTCAATGTAGCAGTAGAGCTTTGTGTGGGGGGTGGGATGTAGGTGGGCATTCAGGGAGTACTAGGGATTAAACCCAGGGGCATTCTACCTCTGAGATATACTCCAAGCCCTTTTAATTTTGAAACAGGGTCTTACTAAGTTGCTGAAGGTTTCTTAAATTGCTGAGGCTGACCTTGAACCTGAGTTCCTCCTGCCTCAGCCTCCCAGTACTGGGATGAGAGGTATGCTCCACTGCACTTGGCTTCAGTAGAGCTTTTTATATGCCTTTTCTACTCTTGTTTTAAACTATTTTTCTTTGATTTCATGGGACAACCAATAACTTTTTTCCTTCTTTTTTTTTTTTTTTTTTTTTGACCTATTTTGTTTTCATTTCTATCAAGGAGAGTAAGTTTCCAAGTGGTAAAGACAAAATAAACACTGATGAGGAAATTGAACAGAAGAAATGTTAAAGAATGGTATGATAACACAGAGTTCCTCTAAGTGATCTCATGCCCCCCACTTAAGGATAAATTTAATTCCCAGGACATGTAAATATTATTCCATACCCTTTTACTCATTTAAGAATATTAGCAATGACTAGAAGATGAGAATTTTCAGAAATGTAAAATATAAGTGTAGAATTACATAAATATCTAGATTACTAAATTGCTAGCTCTAAGAACAACAACTACAAGAAAGGTCAGTCAACAAGATCATATTCAACAAATTAATAAGTAAAAATGCCTTCCAATATAATCTCATTTCAGTTTTTTTATAGTAGTAATGTATTCCGGGAAGGAGAGCTGGGATGGGGGGTCCGGGTGGGGTGGCAAAGACACACTTTATCAATTTCATTATCTCCATATTAGCAATTGATTTAATTGATTTCAATTGACCAACAGGAAGAATTGGGGAAAATAGAATTAGTTGGCTTTTATGACTGATGCAGTGGCAAGTTCTTTAAAAGTGCTTAACTTAGTGATTAACTTAGTGCTGAAAATCCACAGAATTTTCCTGATTAATGTCCAGAAATGCTCTAATTTGGTCAAGCATTTTCAACGATTTTATCCAGGATTTTTTAAAAGTCCTTTGGGCAGTTTCTCGATGCTACAAAACAGTCACAGAGAATACGATGAATGGTAGACAGAAGCAATCTCAGTATTAAATTCAGACTTATAAGGGTACATTTTAATATTTCTCCATTCATTTTTTCCTGGCTGATTAGTCATCCCACTTCTGGTATCCGTTGGTATATGCAATGAGATATGCTACACCATATATTCACACCAGCTCCTCTCTGCCCCAGGAATTCAAGCTATATTTGGGTAATTCTAGTTATATTTGGGTTCTACTTAACAGCATTTATTTTAATTGAAGCATTATAAGGTGACCATCATTTCTTATAGGCATTTTCTCTTTTAATTTTTTTTCAAGGCTAGTACCTTATAATTACTATTTCCAGAACTGCTGATTTATCACATTCTACACATTATGATATTCTTTATGGAATTCTGAAAAAATATAAGGATAGCAAAAATTGATATGACTCATAGGTTCACAGGATTTGATTAGTTATATACTGAAGTAAAGGAATTAATTATGGTCTTCTGTAGCCTGGTTTACTGAGTGTGTGTGTGTGTGTGTGTGTGTGTGTGTGTGTGTGTGTGTGTGTGTGCGTTCTACCTTCGAGCTATACCCCCAGCCCTATTTTTTATTCTTTATTTTGAAACCAGGTCTCACTAAGTTGCGGAGTGCCTCACTAGGTAGGTAGCTGAGGCTGGCTGCGAACCTGGAGCTTCTGGTCTCAGCTTCCCAAATGCTGGCATTACAAGCATGTGCCACCATGCCCGGCTCACTGAGTATATTTTGACCAAGGCTATTTAACACAAAATTATTTCTAAATATTGCATAGTTCATGTTTATTCCCAGTCAAATTTTACTTGCCATGATAAAACCTTACGTTTTGTGATAAGCTGTAGGATAAGAGCAAAAGAGAGGAAAGAAAGTAGCTGCATCAGAAATATAGGTGCATGGACGTCTTCATATGTGAATCATTTCTTATTGTGAGCTCTTGATATATTGTGACTTAAATTATTTAATAATAGCAAGGAAAAGACAGTGGTTCACCTAGGCTTTACCTAACTTCATAGCACTAATGATAAACTTCATCTTTTCTAATGTCCAGAATGAATAGATCTATCAGATGAATGCCAAAATTGACTAGAAAATGCTATATTTCACCTAAGTAAAAGATGAGAAGGGAAGATATACAGATAATAAGAAATCCAGGATATCAGTAGGTGGTTTTGACTAATTGAAAAGTTCACAAAGGATGATAGATGGTTGTGACAGATATAACCCTGGAAATAATAGAAGGAGAAATGCTATTAAAAAAAAAAGTCATCTCTAGACTTGCCTTCTTGTCTTCATGATCAAAAGAGCACTTCCCTAAGAACTAACCCTTCCAGAGTAATTGAGAATTACCTGTTTTATTAAGTGATGCAAGCAATAAAATGCACTAACAGTGCCTGGCCCCATCACTGTTGACTATAGCTATTGCTATTTTTTAAAAAATAATCACCATGGGTTCTTGAGATTTGTATGCATTAAAATCATCAATTTTATGTATATCAACACTGTTATAGTTTGCTCCCTAAAAATTCATGTATAAAAAATATTTTCCTCATGCAGGAAAGTTCAGAAATGAGAGATAGCTGAGAAGGCAGGTCATTTAGAATGATTGGAGTGCAGTCTTGGATATTATAGTATATCCAGGTTGTCTCTCTCTCTCTGTCTCTCTCTCTCTCTGTCTCTTTCTCTCTCTCTCTCTCTCTCTCTCTCTCTCTCTCTCTCTCTCTCTCTCTCTCTCTCTGTCTCTCTCTCCCTCCCTCCCTCTCTCCCTCCCTCCCGTCTTCCTTCCCTCTCCTTCTCTTTCATACCATGATATGAAAGCCACATCTCTACATCTCTCTGTCATGTGCCTGCCACTGCTACATTTTATGCCTCAAACTTAAATCTTTGATCATGAGCCCCAATAAACCTTTCCTCTTGTAAGTTGTTCTTATCAAATATTTTGGTTATGGAGACAGGAAGGGTGACTAAAACAAATCCCATGTATATTTTCTTTGTCTGAGCATGTCAGCAAATATATTTAGAACTAAAGTTTCTGGTTCCATTATTAGTGCTAATTTATACAAAATATTTAAAATTTAGGCCCCAGATACAAGAGGGACCAAAGATTCTGTATTACTGCATTCAAAGTATTAATCCTTAAAGCATGTTCCAGCAACTTGAGTCTGTTCAGAAGTCAACAATCCTGAGCTCTCAAGTTGAGACACTATGAAAATGAACAATAGCTGAAAGAAGCAAGGACATTTATTTCCTAGATAAGATAAAACTCAAGGAGACTTTTTAAAATGGGGCTTTAAATATTGAAGAGGAACTTATTTCATTTTTATTATTTTGTAGGTAGAACTGAATCCAGGTTAGGAATTTCTAGAATGAGTGTCAGTTGTACATAAAAGCCCTCCAATGTGGGAACAACCACTTCATTAGGTGGTGACTTCTTTCTTCTGGATGTGTAGTAATCCAAGAGATCACACCAATGCTCAGAGATGCTGCACAGGAAATCCACATAGTCACTTAAAGTTTCTGCTACAAGGCTCTGATTATTATTTAGTATGTGTTTTGATGTCCTCCCTTGTGTAGCTCCTAAATTTTTTATATTTGAAACTTATGAATCTTTAGACCTGTAGAAAATACATCATTAAGTTTTTTTTGTCCATTCTTTTCATATTAAGGATGAGCACAGGAGAGTTTAGGCAACTTACCTAGTGTTATGTACATGTCAGTGGCTGGGCTAAAACTGAAGTCAGATGTCTACTAAAGTATTGCACCATTTCCCTGGTACCACATATTTCCATCTTTTAATTGCAATCCTTTAGGGATTCTTCTTCTTCTAGATTAGGAACTTCAAAGTGGAATTTAAGTTTTCTGTTTCTTTTACTTTTCCAGGATTCATTGTCCTTCCAGGGTTTCACCTCAGGTTACAAATTTTTTCTCTCCCTATGAACTTATTACCCTGCTACTTCTCATTATCTCTTAAGTGGTTCTCTACCTGCTGTGTGTCTGCAGCTGCGCCTCTGTCCTTATTTATTTCTAAACCAGACTTATAAGCAGCAGAATGTGCATGGTGTTCAGTCTTTGTAACTCATTTCTCAGCATTCCCTTGAGGATATGGTAGTGGCCAAAGCCACTAAGCTGGATGAACTTAGAAAACCAGGATTTCTGAAAAAGAGATCAATATGGAAGTGAATCAAAATAAAGTTCCATTTTTTGTTTTCTTTCTTTCCTAGGAATTCAGAATTCAGAATAACCATCTGTCTTTTACTTATTTTGGGCATTCCTCTACTTTAGGCACTTATGAACACTGATAAAGTAAAAAATCTAATTCCCATCAACACTAATGTCTTTTCCTCCATACATGTAATAGTTACATATAGTACTCCATGTGGCCTGATAACCATGCCAAATTCACAAATCCAGTTTGTGAGTGTAAATGTGTCCTTGCAGTTTTATTTAAATCTGTGGATCTGTGTCATGCCCATTTGTATTGCAGAATGTACAATAGAGACATAACAATGGCTTAGGAATCTTTATCTTTGCTCTTTATTAGGAAAACATAATTGAATGTAAAATACTTAGTGAATCCAATACTTGAATCTGAGTGATTAAAGCAGATATATCAAGGGTTTTGCCAAAGAACTTGGATATGCATACTTGTGTGTCTGAAAATTTACAAGTTCCTTATCTAACTCATGGAAGCAGCTGTGTTAACTTTGTTATTATTTTCATCAAAGAGAATTCAATGCATAAAATGTGTGTCAGGTTTTAAGTTTTGAGAAGATGGTAGGGAAAATGTTAGTCTTCCAAAATTTTCCTAGACAATGATAGCTATACAAATTTTAAGACCATACCAGTATTTCCCATATTTTAAACTTGAGACTATTTTGCTATTGAATAAAATATTAACAATAATGAGGCATTCAAAATAGTGAATAAATAGGATTAATGTACCTAGTATGAAAACATTAAGTACACATAGAGGGAAAAAATATGTAGTCTTCAATATTATCTTTTTATAAGTTTGGGCCTTTGAACATTACCTGACAGTTATATTTTAAAATGTCAATCGTTTCTGTGACTTTCTCACTCTCAGGCCTCTCCATCTAGTGATAGGTCACATTATAAGGTCTGTGAGCAGGAAAATAAAAAATTTTGAAGACTTCTGTGCTTACCAACTTGGCTTCTGATGGGGGCAGATTAGTTGTTCCTAAAATAGGAAAGAGAAGATTAGTAACAGATGGCCTGCATCAGTGTTCCTTAGGGAAAGGTCTGTATCTGGGAATACTTGGGCAGGGGTGGGGTTGGCCAGTGAGTCTCAGAGTATTGAATTAAAGGAAACTCAAAAGACAAATTTGGGATATGATATTGTCCCTAAGATAACTAGACCTGCCTGCAAGTTCTACTAAGGGAATTAGTAGAACAATATCTATAAGCCACAGCCTATAGACTCTTTCTAACCAAATGAGGTAGGGTATCTTCAGAAGGAAAGCCATGATGTACAGGTTAAACATCTAGTGGTTCTCATCCAAAGCTACATATTAGAATTACCTGTGGAGATTTTAAAAATATAAATAAGTTGGTTTCACCACTCAGGAATATAAAATCAGCTTCTCTTGATAATTAGGGCCCAGGCACCTATATTTCTTTGTAGCTCCATCAGCGATTTTGATGAACAGTCACATTTCAGAGTCATCTGTGCTAGGAATATCCCTTCAGGTGGCTGGAGGGTCACTATGGTGACTGCTGGTACAGCAATTGCATATTACCCAAGAAGTGAGAGGTAGTCTTTGGAGGTGTCCTGCCATGCCATGGAGAAGACATTTCAATTCGGCACACATATCTTTATGACAGATACATAACTTTGGATGTCTTTCCTTTGGAAACTAAACTAAGCCAAAGAAAATAGTTGTAAGAAAGAAATATTGAATATTTATTATTGGCTATTGGCTTAAAGGTGGCTTTAATTATAACCACAGAAAATGAGTGGGACCAGTACACCCTACTCTTTTTAAATGATCCGTACTAATTTAATTTCACTTCTATATCAAATATTCTTATTCAACCAAAAACGTATTCATGGTTTCAAAATTGCGATACATTTTAAATGTGAATATAGGAAACTTAATCAGTTTTTGTGTGAATAATGAAGATTCTAGATCTTGGGGTTAATAGCAAAACTGATTAATTTAATCAAGATACAATGATGAACTACTTAAGTATTAAAAATATAAATGACACATAATATGTTTGTAATATGAATTAAGTATAACTCAGCCAAAGAATAATTACTTCCAATTATAGGAAATAATTTCAAAGGTTTGCAGAAGAGGTATGACTGAACATGGATTTTGTTAGTTCAATAAGAAAGAAAAGGGTATCATATACAGAAAGAATGGAACAAAGACGTGTGCAATAGACCTGTCTTACCTGTTGATTTACATTCCACAGATTTATTTAAATTTGTTTTATTTCTACCATTTCAGTTACCTATAGTTAATTATGGTTCACAAATATTAAAAGGAGCATGCTAGAAGTAAACAGTTCATGAGATTTAAATAACTCAGTGTTCTGAGATGCATCATGAAATTTCTCACTGTCCCACACTCTCCTGACATGGATGGGAATCATCACTTTATCCAGAATAACCCACTGTGCAAGGTACCTGCCCATTAGCCACTTAGTAGCCATCTTGATTATCAGATACACTGTAACACTATCCAGTGCTAGTGTGCAAGTAACTCTAATTTTCCTTCATCCTGGGCCCAAATAACAAGGGATGCTGGCAATTCAGATCTGACAACCAGAAGCCATAAAGTGCTTCCTATACAAGAAAAGGTCAAAGTTCTTAATGTATTGGTCAGCATTTTCACGGCTATAATCTAAATAACTGACTATACAACTTAGAGGAAGAAAGATTTATTTACTCAAGGTATAGTCTATGTAAGGCCAGGGACCATGGATCTCATCAGGGTGGCAGGAAGCAGAGAAAAGGAGAGCACAAGGCTTTGCTCATCACATCATGGAGTTCTGAATCAAGAGAGCAAGCAAGGGGAGGAAGAACTATATATAATCCCCAAGGCTGCAGCCCCAGAGACCCATGTTCTCTAGTCATACCCTACAGGCCTGGGCTACCATCCAGATAAATCCATTATGGATTTATCTACTGCTGAGATTTAAACCAGGCTCTTCTTCCAACATTGCTGCCCTGTTTTTGTGAGAGCTGGGGGATACACCAAATCGAAACCATTATACTTAATAAGGAAGAAAAACTCACATGCTGAGGTTGTTCAGATTTTTGGTAAGACTGCATCATCTATGTATCCATGTATGAAGTTTTGAAGAAAGAAAAAGAAAGGCCAGACATGCTATGTTAGATAAGAATGCAAAAGTTACGGGCCAGTGTGTAGTAAGTAATTACTTAGGATGGAAAAGGCATTAAATTTGTGAGAAGACATGAACAGAAATTCTATTTTTATTACAGCAAGATATTGCTACCAAAAAACAGTGAGCTTGGCTTTATTCCCTTATGCAGGCATTGTGTCATCTCATATTATCACAAGAAGCAAGTACAGCACAGTGAGATATAAGACATTTTGAGGTAGCAACATCAGATTCACATAAATCTTATTAACAGCAAGTTGTCATAATTTTTCTATTTATTATTAGTTACTATTGTTAATCTCTTACTATACCAATTTATTAATTAAATTTTATCAAAAGTATGCATGTGTAGGAAAAACATTGTAGTTAGGGGTTGACACTATCTGTGGTTTCAGGCAGGTACAGCCATCTAGGAATGTAACCATGATAAAAAGAGACTACTTTATATCTCTACAAATTATGTAGGGAGTCATTTGTGGACAACTACAGTTATAGTACATTAATATGTATAGAGATTAAGCAAAAAGGTAGCCCTATGAGGAAATCAGATATTATGTATTAATAGTTTTTCCAAAAGACAGCAGAAGAGATATGTCTGCATCATGCTCTTTCACATATTTTTAACAACTGCCAAGGTTTTGGAGGCGCAACTATAGAATCGGTACATAGAACTGATTAGACAACAAAAATTAGGTGACAAGGAAACAAAACTATTCTATTTCAGAAGAGTATAGAACAGAGAGGGTAGATTTGACATGTTTTACTTGTAGAATCAACAGGATTTCGTGGTTACCTGGAAATTGTAATGTAAGGGAGGTGGATATCACTCAAGTTTCTGGCCTGGATTTTGGGACATTATGCACTAGAATTCCAAGATAAACACACAAATCAAACTCAGAAGATCAGGTTTAATTTTTGGAAATAAATGTGTTTTCTTTGAACAATTGGCATTTGTGGTACATGTGTCATATCTGGATCAAATTGAAAATGAATATTTGAATATATGTGTCTGGAGCTCAGGTGAAGGCAGCCTGATTGAGGAGCGACTTTTGGCTACAGTGACAAATAACCAAGACCCTGTGGGTGGTTTTAACAGTAGAGAGAATTTTTATTGTAGAATACCACGCACCAAAGTGGGACACTTACCATAATTCAGTATCATTCCTCTTTGTAAATTGATTTTGCCACTTGACATTTTTAGTTGAAAAACTTATTCTGTGTCTTCAGAGAAAGTCTCATCTCAATGACAATGATTAATACATACCCTTTCCTAAACCAGTTCCTAGGAGAATGAAACACTTATAATTGGTTTACTCTCTTCTGTATCAATGGGGATAGGATTAACTTCATTTTTCTGGCTACTTAGCTGCTTCGATGAAGACCAAAACTCTATCCATTCCACTTTGATAGCAGAGAAGACTTTTGTGAGTATAGGGTGGTAAAAAGAAACAGATTCCAGGAGATATACAATGTATGTTACCAAAGAAATTATATACATATAAGTAACAATGGATTCCCTGGAATTAGTTGAAACTGTCCAAAGAGACAGAAAATTAAGAGCCACAGAAAGTTTGAGAATACAATGAAAACAACAGACATTTTAAGAGAATTTTGGGATGGGGAATTTATGGGAGTATATAGTTAATACAATTCTATAAATAATATAGTACGTTATACTTCAAAACTCAAAATATAGTCATACATACTAGATGAATTAAATGGAGTAATATCTTGGCAGTTGGAGACACTAGTGATTCTCCATGGGCTGAGGATGATCACAACAGAATTTCATCAGAGACTGAGAGAATTTTATACTCACTTCCATCAGGAGTGGTGGCACATACCTGTAATCCCTGTACTTGGGAGTCTGAGACAGGAGGATCGCAGGTATGAGGACAGCCTCAGCAAGTAGTGAGACTGTCATCAACCAACAAGACCCTGTTTCCAAATAAGAATAAAATCGGACTAGGCATGGCTCATAGGTAGAATGCCTCTGGGTTCAATCCCCAACACACACACACACACACACACACACACACACACACACACACACACACTACTCACTTCAGATTAGAAATGCTGATGAAGGACAAAGTACAGTAAAAACAAAAGAGGTATAGCCACCAGAGGGGGAAATGTGGGCAAGTGGCATAGTAGAAACGAGGTGATTTTTTCTCAATGCAGAAGAATGATAAATACATTCTGAACACCTTTAAATTTTAAATGACCCATTTTTAGTCAGCTAGCAACTGAGAGAAATGGGAAGAGAAGGGGATGGCATGATGTCTTCAGCCTTTTGTTTACTGTATCTCTGCAGCCTGTGTCTCAGGTGTGTGGAGCTGAAGGTGGAGATAGCTTAAGATGGGTTCTTCACTATGAAGTTAAACAGTCTCATGTTCTGTACAAAGATACTCCCCCACAGTAAGACTCAAAGCCCTGTATCTCTAAATGTAACTTTTGCTAAAAAATGTATAATAAAGCAAGAGAGAGATGAACTCCTAAAAATATATTATTTATATTAAATCAGTGGGACTGGAATTAAGTCTATTTTTCTGGCCAGTTAGCTGCTTGGATGAAGGCCAACCCCCTAACCAATCTATTTTGATAAGAGACAGGAAGTTTTGGGTAGTAGTGACAACTTAATTTAATTTGGGGGGTATAACATAAATTAAAACTTGTAAGAAGATGGTTAAAATTGTACTAGACAATCATGTGACAGCTAATGTCTAGGATAATAATTTCCACAGGTAAGAAGGATAAAGATTTCATTAAATACTAAAGAAGAGAAAGCAGAAAGTAATGGCCACTCTACATTCTTTAGCCTTTTAGTACTGTGGATTGAAGCCAGAGACATTCCAGCTCTGAGCTGCACCCCTAACTCTTTTTAATTTTTATTTTGAAACAGGTTCTCACTAACTTGCTGAGGGTCTTACTGAGCCACTGAGGTTGTGATCCTTCTGTCTGAGCCTCTGATATACTAGGACTAAAGGCCTGTGCCACCACACCTGGCTTCTCTAGCTTTTAAATTTGGTAAATCTGGACTATGGTTATGGGCTGAGAGATAGGATTCAACATATTAAGAAATTGGTGACAGATAATACAGTGAGTGGCAATAGAATTGATGCTGAATGTGTGATCAAGGGAGTGGTAGAAATATTTACATGATATGAATGACTGCCATGTGCATCCAACCAGGTGAGTCTACAGATGTTTTCAGAGCTAGGAAGAAGGGAAGTGGATGGGTGGGCTCCTATCTGGTGATTTCTATAAGAATCTTGGCTAGATGTCCCATTGAATTGTTAGAGCTTCTATAAAGATGGACTACAAACTGAGTGTAAATAGCAGAAGCCATAGTTTAAGTAAATACAGTTATGGTGCAAACTAAGTAACTTAAAAAACTGTATTGTTACTTAGTTATGGAGGCTAGACATCAGCGATCACATTGTTGGCAGGACTGTGCTACTTCTGAAAGTGATAGAAAAGATCTATTGCAGGTCTTCTCCTGGATTCTGTAGTTTTTTGTTTTGTTCTGTTTTTGTTTTTTTGCAGTGCTGGGGATTGAACTCAAGGGCATTCTACCTCTAAGCTACATCCCCAGCCCTATTTTTTTTTTTTTATTCTTTATTTTGAAACAGGGTCTCACTAAGTTGCGGAGTGTCTCACTAGGTAGCTGAGGTTGGCCGCAAACCCGGATCCTCTGGTCTCAGCCTCCCAAATGCTGGGATTACAAGCGTGCGCCACCATGCCTGGCTGATTCTGTAGTTTTTTGGCCTGTGACACCATAACTCCACTCTTTGTGGGGTATTCTCCCTGCGTGCAGGACTGTTTCATAGTAAACATCACTTGCCATTGTTATAAGGACACCAGTCACATAGAATTTGGGGCCCACCCTACTCTAGTATAACCTCATCTAACCTCACTTTTATTTACAAATAGGATAACAGTTAGAGATAGTGGGGATAAAGTTTCAATATTGTGAATTTGGGGACACAATTCCATTTGAAACATTCTGAAACAGAAGTGAGAAGTTTGGAAAAGCAATTGTGGAAAATAGGAAGAGGGGTTGATAATGTGTCATTTTTCTTTAGAAAATCAGAACATTAAGTAAGTCCTATGAATGAATGAGTAAAAGCAGATTTCTCTCCAAATGTATCTGCTTTTACCAGATGCATTTTGTTCAGCAATAATGTGAGAATACAAATTATTCCATGTTTTAATGGTTCCTGTTCATCTGTCTATCATCATGTGCACATTTCTCTTTTTGTACACCATCAAAGAAAAGTATATCATATAATGAGAAAAAATAATATAGAAACAAAAAAATGGAACACTGGTGAAAAGACTTATGAACAGCATATATATGACAAACATTTAGAGTACATTACTCAGAGTAAAAATATGTGGTGATATAAGAAATATCACAAAAAACTTGAAACGATGCTACAACCTTAAAATTTCATCTTTGACAGGTCTGTTAGAACAAAATTCCAACATCAGCTGAGGTAAAAATAAGTTTAAGGAAGACTGAGGAACATTTGGATTTCAAATATCTAATAAATAGTGGCTGGGAAAAGCTAAAGTACCTGAATGACACTGCCTAGTACTAAATATTTAGAACACCAGCCCCTATTTCAAGATAACTTACATTGCTAAGGGCAGTCCTTACCATCAAGAGTGATTTCTTTCTGGGTCATGAGTCCCAGGCATATCATCTCTAATAAAAATCTTACATGAACAACTTTCTTATACTTGCCTTGCACCCAATTCTATCCCCAAAAGAAATTTATCTCATGCCTTTATTAGTTGGGCCCTGGTTTTAATATATGCTCTGAAGGTTAAATTCAGTAATTCATGAATTAAATTTTCTTATACTGATAAAGATTATGCTTCCTTCCAAAATATTCCTTCATAACTTATAAGCCTTCAGTGATCAGCTATCTCATTTTCATCATTTTCTAAGTATCAACTTAATAGTGAAAGTAGTCTTGGGTCATTTATCATTAAAAGCTTTATATAACGAGCAAAAGATTAAAATTGTTACTAAATATATAAGCTCTCCAATAGCCTAGTCCATAAATTCACTTAAATTATAACCATCAGTATGTTTAGCAGTGGCTATTCGATTTACATTTCTTGCCTTAATGAACACGGGAAGTAAATATTGACGGATTTTTAAGGAATCGCTCCATAATGGCCTTCTCTATAGCTGTGATGAGAAGCATAACGACAACTAGTTTTAGACAAGATACCCTAAGGAACCTATTCTATGGACCATCCCTACCCTCTAGGAGCTTACTATCTAATATTCACAGGTAGAAATATGTGCTCATCGAATACATAATTCACATTCAAATAGCAAACCAAAGCCCAAACAAAAAAATGCAGATTGTTGGGGTCTTTTTTGGGGGGGTTGTTTGTTTGTTTGTTTGTTTTTATAAAGGATACATAATGAATATTTTTAAAACTAGTGGGAAGAGTGAAAGATAAATAGGAAAGAAAAAAGTTAAAGAGGTCAGTGTTTAGTCAGTTTAAGTAAAGATGAAGTCTTATTTTGAGTTCTAATACATTCTTCCTCCTTAATTTTCCTGTCACAACAGAAATTGTAGCAGTTTTGAGAATAGGTAAAGAGAAAACACAACAAAAATATTTAAAGAGGACAACATCCAGAAACCGATAGCAATTTACGGGAGAGAAGTTTGAATGAGGATTTTATTTAAAGAATGCTGTGGGGGAGGCATATTAATCATACATCTTTATGAGGTACAGGATGGTAGAGGCATACATGCACACATTACTTATTTAGCCCTTCCCCAATTCCCACCCCATTCCTTCCCCTCCTCCTTCTTCTGTTTGGCTTGGTGACTGACTTTGTTATGTTTGTGAATATACATCATATGTATTCGGGTGCTTCCCTTTACCTCTCTCCCATATCCCTAACTTAAGTTGTCTTCTTTACTCATCCAAGCTTTCTCCTTCTTTGTCTGTTCTTTGTCTAGAGTCCCTCCTTCCCATTTTCTCCCTAGCTTCTCCATATTAGACAGAATATCTAACTTTTTTATTTTTTGTGACTGACTAATCTCACTTTAGCATAATGTTCTCCAGTTCCATCCATTTCCCTGAAAATGACATAATTTTGTTCTTTTTATGGCTGAGTAAAATTCCATTGCATACATATTCCATAGTTTTATAATCCATTAATCTGTTAATGGATATCTTAGCTGATTCCATAGTTTGGCAATTGTGAATTGTGGAGCTATAAACATAGATATGCATTAACTAGTCTGGTAGTTTGGCTTCCATTCTTTTGGGTAGATACCCAGAAGTGGTATTGTTGAATGATATGGTAAGTTCATGATGTAGAACATTTCCTCATACATTTATTGGCCATTTGTATTTCTTCTTTTGTGAAGTGTCTATTTAGATCCTTTGCCCATTTTTTTTTAATTGGGTTATCTGTTTTCTTAGCTGTGAGTTTCTTGAGTTCTCTATATATACTAGATATTAGTCCTCTATCAGAAGAGTAGCTGGCAAAAATTTTCTCCCACTCTGTGGGCTCTCTTTTGAAGTTCTTGATAGTTTCCTTTGCTGCATAGAAGCTCTTCAGTTTAATGCAATCTCATGTATTGATCTTCCTTTGAGTCGCTTGTGCTTTTGGGGTCTTGTTGAGAAAGTTTTTACCTGAGCCTAGGTGTTGTAGTGTTGGCCCTATGCCCCCTTCAAGTAGCTGCAAGGTCTCTGGCCTGACTTCCAGGTCTTTGATCCACCTTGAGTTGACTCTTGTGCAGGGTGAGAAAGTGGGGTTTATTTCCATTTTCCTGCATATGGCTAACCAGTTTTGCCAACACCATTTGTTGAAGAGGCTATCTTTTTTCCAGTGTATATTTTTGGCTCCTTTGTCAAAAATCAGTTGGCTGTAAGCATGTGGGTCTGTTTCTGTATCTTCTATTCTGCTCCATTGGTCTATGTGTCTCCTTTTGTGCCAATTTAAGCTCATTCCTATTTTTCTGAAGATCCTCCACACTGTTTTCCAAAGTGGTTGCACTAATTTGCAATCTCACCAACAATGTATTAGATTTCCTACTTCTTCACACCCTTACCAGCAGCAATCATGTATTAGGTCTCAACCCTGAATATCCTGATTCAGTAACTCTGGGACAGGACCTGAAAACTCTGAACTTTGCAAGTTGTCCAGTTGGTTTTGATGATCAGTCAAGTGCAGTAAAAAAAATGAGAGACTTCCAAGAAGTTAGGCATTATTATTATTATTTTTTTTTTTTTGCGGTACTGGGGATTGAACTCAGGGGCATTCTACCTCTGAGCTACACCCCCAGCCCTATTTTTTTGTTCTTTATTTTGAAACCGAGTCTCACTAAGTTGCGGAGTGCCTCACTAGGTAGCTGAGGCTGGCCGCGAACCTGGATCCTCTTGTCTCAGCCTCCCGAATGCTGGGATTACAAGCGTACACCACCACGCCCGGCTGAAGTTAGGCATTATTAATGATGACTGAGGGAGTTATAAAGTAGTCAATCAATAATAAAAAATACAATCTAATTAAAATTGACAAAAGATTTGAACATGTTACCAAGGAAGATATAAGAGTATGAAATAAGCATATGAAAAGATGTTCAACATCATTATTCTCTAGTCCTTAGTGAAATGCCAATTAACACAATATAATACTACTACAGTCCTATTAGGATGGCTAGCGGGAAAACTGTTCAGACCAAGTGCTTCTGAGAATGTGAAAAAAATTGGAACATTCATATATTGCTAAAAGGAGTGAAAAATGTTACAGCCACTTTAGAAAATAATACTTTCTTATAAAGTTTAAATTATACTTTCTATAGAACTCTGAAAGCTGACTTATAAGCAACTACATAAGAGAGATTAAATTTGCATCAACTAAACAAGTGCTCTATGCATGTATTTTTGTATTACTTTGAACCTCACTATGATGTATAATTACATTGTACAGGTAAAACATAAATAAATAAGTAAATAAATATAAATAAATAGCTGTATGTGAATGTTTATAGAAACTTTGTCATAATTATTCAAAACTAGAAACAATATGAATGTCTTTTAACTGGTAAAAGGATAAACAAACTGGTACAATGGAATACTACTCAGTAGTAGAAAGGAGTGGGCTATTGATATAGCAGCAAAACATAAATTCATTAACCTAAGT
>PVLC010019324.1:0-31033 GCA_004027655.1 Graphiurus murinus | reverse complement strand
AAAAAAAAAAAACACAAAAAAAAACTGGTGAATTCATCTGATTTCCACCAGCACACTGCTCTTTCTCTCAGGCGTCTAATGGGGTCTGACAAATGTTTTTATGTCGGACCAAGAGTGAATGTGCTTGGGTTTCTAACCTCATTTTCCCAAGGTGGGGAGGGCACGTGCATCTTTCCTTCTGAAGGCAGGAAGGTCTGTGCTATACACCCAGAGACCTCCACGTGTTTTGCAGCACAGGGGCAATTCTTTACAAAGCTGATGGCGGAGTGGGGAGTTGAACCAGACCCTGGAGAGCAGTACGTGTGAGTGAGGAGCTAACACAGAGAAAAAGTATGGCAGAGACTAACAAGTTTACACTAAAAGAGTTCATATGTCAATATCACCGAGTTCAAAGATAAAGAAGTGCAGCCTGGGGCACATCTGGAGAGCCTGGAAAAGGAGACGCAGCCCTGGGCTCATGTCATACAAAGGGGGTGAGGTCTGCCTGTCATTGCAGGTGAGAGAGATCGATGGCTTCCACCAGAAACAACCAGAAGCCCCAGGAAGTTCCCACCTAGCTCCAGGCCCTTTACAACTAAACGTTGAGTCATACCCCAGAAAGAAAACGATGCGGTAGGATTTCAGAAATAATACTGATATGAAACTGAATCTCTCAAGCATTAATAGAGCACCTGCATGCACTGGCTGAGAGTATTTTAAGCACTATTTGTGCACACAATCTCTTTCTGTATACACGAAGCCTACAGAGATGAATGTGCACAGCTCCTCTTTTCTTCAACGACCTCACATCCCCCTGGGGAAACTGAGGTACAGATAACTCATCTTGGGGAGATAGGAGTGACGATACAGGTGAGTGCAGAAAGAGATTCAGTACAAACAAGAGCGTGCACACTCAACCAGCAAGGGATGGCTGAGGCTGTCGAGGAGGACAAGAAGTCAGATGCTTGGGTAGTGTGGGGGCTCAGGAGGAGCAGCGATAACTTGATGAAAGGTCCCCAGGTCAACCTCACGATTTATGGTGGACTCTCCAGAAAGAATACTGTGCAAAGTGTGGAATAAATAAAAGAGAGCTGCCTCTGGGGAACTTTCTATCCCCTAGTTCAAAAATATGCACATGCGGAAACCTCCTAAAGTGACCCTAACAATGATCCAACAGACACAGAGCCTGGTGATATGCAGAAGCACAGGTGGGATATTAGTGAAAACATAGACATGGAAAAGGCTCAATCTCGCTATTATTAAAAATACAAGCCGAGCGTGGTGGCGCACGCTTGTAATCCCAGCATTCGGGAGGCTGAGACCAGAGGATCCGGGTTCGCCGTCAGCCTCAGCTACCTAGTAAGGCACTCCACAACTTAGTGAGACCCGGTTTCAGAATAAAGAATAAAAAATAAGCCGGGCGTGGTGGCGCACGCTTGTAATCCCAGCATTCGGGAGGCTGAGACCGGAGGATCCGGGTTCGCGGCCAGCCTCAGCTACCTAGTGAGGCACTCCGCAACTTAGTGAGACTCGGTTTCAAAATAAAGAATAAAAAATAGGGCTGGGGGTGTAGCTCGGAGGTAGAATGCCCCAGAGTTCAATCCCCAGTACCGCAAAAGATAAAAAAAAATAAAAAAAAATAAAATAAAGAATAAAAATAGGGCTGGGGGTATAGCTCGGAGGTAGAATGCCCCTGGGTTCAATCTCCAGTACCGCAAAAAATAAATAAACAAATAAAATAAAATACAGACTTAAAATACAGTACATCTCTGTTTATTGTATTTCCATCTATTTTACAAAGTGACAAGGCCTAATTCTGGGAAAGCTCTGGGGATCTGTATATTCACCTATAGCAATTGAGCTATATGTCTTAAGACCTCTAAATTCCAAAGAAAAATAAATAAGAAAACCTCTCTGCACACAAAGAGTTCAAATTAGCATGGATTGCAATAACAAAAATATGAACATGAACTCAATTTCCAAAATGAATGGGAGAGATAAATCATGCTACATTCTTAAGATGGGTTATAGTGTGAGAATTAACATTAGCAATTACAATAATGAAACCATTTGCCACATGGAAGCATTTTAAACATAATGATTATTTAAAAGGTTAGAAAATAGCATATACACTGTGATTGTGTGTGTGTGTGTGTGTGTGTGTGTGATACTGGGTATTGAACACCCAGAGGCATTCTACCTTTGAACTACACCCCCAGCCCGATTTTTT
The DNA here is from genome assembly GCA_004027655.1 of Graphiurus murinus. Taxonomy (NCBI): domain Eukaryota; kingdom Metazoa; phylum Chordata; class Mammalia; order Rodentia; family Gliridae; genus Graphiurus; species Graphiurus murinus. Next base: position 28,824 of record PVLC010019324.1, on the reverse strand, counting down.
ATTTCTTATTTGGAAACAGGGTCTCACTAGGTTGACAAGAGTCTCACTGCTTTCTGAGGCTGTCCTCAAATCTGCAATCCTCCTGTCTCAGCCTCCCAAGTACTGGGATTACAAACATGCATCACCATGCCCAGCTCACACCGTGATTTTGACCACATTTATTTGCATAGGAAAGAATCAGAATACACAGAATAAAGTTAATATTATATTAAAGCTTTTTTTTGCTATCTTGGGTCTTCAGATTTTCTACTAATATTTTTAATAGTACTAGTAAAATGGGGGAGTTTAGATCATTTAATAACCTCACAGTAAGCCGTGCATGGTGGCACATGCTTGCAATCCAGTACTTGGGAGGCTGAGACAGGAGGATTGCAGGTTTGCAGTCAGCCTCAGCTACTTAGTGAGGCCCTCTGCAATTTAGTGAGATCCTGTTTCAAAATAAAGAATAAAAAAAATAGGGCTGGAGGTGTAGTTTGGAGGTAGAATGACTCTGGGTTCAATCCCCAGTACCACAAAAACCAAACAAAAAAATAACATCACAGTAAAGTGAAAATATAAATAGCACTTTTAAAAACTATTGGGCACTTGGAGATCATCATAATAAGGTGAGAACAATAAACACAAAAAGTTAAGAAAAAATTCTCATAGAGATTTCTTCCAAATTCTTCCTTGAGTAAATGTGTGAGTTGCCATTACACTACCTAGTGTTAGTTTGAACAGGATGGCAGAACACAGTCGTCTAAATTATCAATTTACCTAGTACCTTGAATTAAAAGCTCTGTGTTAGGGAACTCAAAATGTCAAAGCAGAGTCTTGCTGGGGATTGATTCTGAAGATTAGAACATTTCCACCCAAGTATTTAGCCTCTGAGATGTCTAAGTAGATTAATTGAAGTTGAAATGCATTATTTATTATTTAACACTTAGAGAAAGCAGTCAGTGAGCTAGGTTTAATAACGATTTCTTCCAGACACTCACCAATGACGATTAAGAATTAGGTAAACATGACCAAATCATTATTTGAGAGGTTCATCAAGTTTCTAAATCAGACTTTTTAAAAGGAGGTAATTAGCATTATCTATGCATCAGACATTGGATTATAGATGGCGTCTCCAAGAACCAGGGCTGTGTAGGAGAGGATTGTGCAGTGCCAATGGAGGCCTTTTCTATTCAGGGTTGTGCTTCTGATCCCTCTAGTTAAATCTAGCGAACAGATGGCAGGAACACGTTGACTGATCTCAGGAACCCTAATGGTGGCTACTAGTTATTTTAGAATTGAAGGAAGGCTTCCATTCCTGTTACAGGTGCCTCGATTGCTGAGTGGCTAAATTTTAGGAAACCTAATCCATGCATATCCATGTAAGGGGAACCTGATCTTCTGTCTGGACAGTGTCTTGTCACTTCTTAGGTGGGCCCTGACTCCCCAGCAGGTGCTATTCCTAGTGTGTGTGTTACATCTTATTTCTGGAGTTAATTCACCTAGTCGAGACTGATCCCAGAATCCTCTTTTATCAATGGTAGCAGTCTTGGACTAAAGAGCCACTAACCTGTGACTTCTTTCTGGCTTTGAGAGACTGGGGCAGAAGATGTATATAATTAACCAACTCCCTACCCTGTTCCCCCCAAGGATGGCGTCATAGTAAGCTCACATCGTATTAAATCTAACAGTTCTGCCTATAGGATTTGAGGCAAAGTAATCTACTTTCCTGGGCTCAACTTCTTCATTGTAAATGACATCTATGACCTAGTTTATTCTAGGGATTAAATTCAAAAGAGAGAACAAGTACATTCTCTAGCAGCTGATATACGATTGATACCCAATATATATTAGGTCCTCAGTCTCTCTCACATTAGTCTTCTTTTAAAATCTGTACTAATAACACCTAACATGAGATTCACCCTCTTGGCAAATTTCGAAATGTAGAATAAGAGTAATGCTAATTATAGGCACAGTATCAAGCATTTATTAAGATATTTATCAAACAATATCTTGCATAGTTGAAACTTTATACCCATTGAATAGAAACTTCCTATTTCCCACTCCCAAGCCCTGGAAACAACCATTCTACTCTCTGCTTCTGTGAGTGTAAGTATTTCAGATCCCTCGTGCGTTGCTCAGCATTCTCTGACTGGCTCTTCTACTACCATAGTGTCCCTCTGGTTTATCCTTGGGATTTCTTTTCATTTTAAGGAGGAATAGGATGGCATTGCATACTTATATCATTTTCTTTACCCATTCATCCATCAATGGACCGTCAGGTTGTTTCTACATCTTGGCTATTGTGAATAGTGCTACACTGCACATGGGAATGCAAATATCTTTTAGGATCTAGATTTCAATTCCTTTGGATAAATACCCAGAAGTGGGGTCTCTAGATCCTATGGTCTATTTTTAACCTTTTCTTTATCCCTCACAGACATCTCTCACACTTGCTTCTAACTTCAAAGCCCTTTACTCATACCATGAATTCCATCACCTATCCATGCTCAATGCAATCCAATTTCTATATTTTTTTAGGCAATTTTTGAGGGTTTAGTGAGTAAGTACCTCTTTGGTGATGGATGGGGTTGAAATTACTGTGTAACCTCCAGCAGGGATTTCAATGGGAAGAATATCAGCCAAAGTCTGACAGGTTAATACTGAACTTCAGAGTGGTAGCAAAAAAAGGATTATCACAGAGACTGCAACCTATAAACAACAGATTTCCTAACAGGCCAGAGCAACCAGAAAGGCAAGTTTGGGATTCCATGCTTTCAGTGCTTGTTTATTTACTTGATTTATTTTGTTTTACTGTTATCATTAAATAATAAGTGGTATACTTTCATTTTATATATGGGGATTTAAAATTTAATTTTTTTGAGAATTGTGATTTACTCTTCAATAAAATAATAAGATTTTAGCACAATGTAACAAATATACCTAAGTAGGCATATCAAAGATGATGTCAGAAGAAGTATTAACTACAATTGCAACCAGTGGCTTAAACTCTAGTTGAGTGCTAAATATATGAAATTTTAAAATGTAACCCTATCAGAGGTGATGATCTGCTTTATATGAAAGTGGTTCATTCATTCCTCAAAGGCCTGTCCATGGTATTATTAATAATTTGTTCTGCCAGGCGTGGTGGTGCACGCTTGTAATCCCAGCATTTGGGAGGCTGAGACCGGAGGATCCGGGTTCGAGGCCAGCCTCAGCTACCTAGTGAGGTACTCTGCAACTTAGTGAGACTCGGTTTCAATATAAAGAATAAAAAATAGGGCTGGGGGTATAGCTCGGAGGTAGAATGCCCCTGAATTCAATCTCCAGTACCGCAAAAAAAAAAAAAAAAAAAAAAATAATAATAATAATAATAATAATTTGTTCTTTGGTAGATATTCTCTGCAAAACACATTTTTAATGTCAAATTAATATTTCTAAAATGAACTCAACATTTATGTTGGCATTAGAGTCACCCCCTTCTTCTGCAGGGGATACAGCCTATGACGGTCAATGGATGCCTGAAACTATAGCTAGTACCAGATATTTATATATATATATGAATCTATATATTCACAGTTCATATATATATTCACACATACATTTATAGCTAGTACCAGATATGAATATATACACATATATATATATATTTACACATATGTACTATGTTTTTTTTCCTATACAAATTGTTAGTCAACTTTTAGTTGCTCTGACAAATACCTTTAAAAAATTAGAAGAGAAAAGACATTTTGGCTTATGAGTTCAGAGGTTCTAGTTCATCGGCAGCTGACTCCAAGGCAGAAACATCATGGCAGAAGAGTGTAGAGGAAGAAAGCTATTCAGCTCATGGCAGCCTAGAAGAAAAGGGAGAGGGTACAAGGACAGACACAGCCCCAATGGCATGCCCCCAGTGACTTCTTTCCTCCAACCAAGCCCCACCTGCCTGTAGATTCAACCACCCCACCCGTCCATCGGGCTTTCCATGGATGAATCAATGGCGAAGTTGGAGCCCTGCTGGTTTATCACTCCCCAGGAGCTCCAGCCCTGAACGTGGCTTCATGGGGAGAAGCCTTCACCCCTTGAGCCTCTGGGAGACACTTCATGTCCAAACCATAATACATGCATCCTTATGATGAAATTTACAAACTAAGCATGGTGAGAGATTACTCTTAACAAATGAGTGCATTTCACATGAAGCAAGCAATTATAAAAGAAAGTTATGTTTTAAATTGTGTGCGCATGTATGTCACTGTTCTGGTTAGATACAGAAGGGCCCCTGGAAAAGCTCGTAAATTGGTGTTTGGAGTTGATATAATTGAGTCATGAGGGTTGTAATTCCAGAAGTGGATAAGGCCGTTGTAATGGATTTGTCTTGGCAGTACCCAGTGACCAATAAGGTGAGGCTGGAGATGTCCCAAGGTCCCCTGCCTCACGTGGACTGAACCCAAAACCTTGAGAAGAAATTCTTCTTTCCTCTAAGTTATGTGGTCAGTCTTTAGGTTATAGCTGTAAGAATGCTGACAGATGCCGTCACTATCATTTAAGAACTACATTATGGTGGGAAGCTATAGTGCACCAATAAATGTATAAAAAAAAGAAGTCATAAATACTTGAGATAGATATGTCTGACCAGATGACATGATATACACATGCATCAAAACATCACAGGATTCCCCACTGAAATGAATACATTTTGTGATTTTTCTGTATTATTATTTAAGAATAAATTTATTTAAAATAAAAATTAAATTGTGTATCTTTAAAACTCAACTAGAGTTGAAGCCACTAATTGTATCAAATATTTCTTATAGCCAGGCGTGGTGGTGCACGCTTGTAATCCCAGCATTTGGGAGGCTGAGACTGGAGGACCCGGATTTGAGGCCAGCCTCAGCTACCTAGTGAGGCATTCCAAAACTTAGTGAGACTCTGTTTCAAAATAAAGAATACAAAATAGGGCTGGGGGTATAGCTTGGAGGTAGAATGCCCCTGAGTTCAATCCCCAGTACCACAAAATAAATAAATAAATAAATTTCTTCTGACATCATCTTCAGTGAGCTTACTTAGATACAGATGATTTTTATCAAAGAATGAATCTTGACTCTGAAAAAATTAAATTGCAAATCCCACCATGTAAAATGAAAGCGTATTATTTATTATTTAACAATAATAAATGCATAATAAATTAATAATAAAGGAGAACAGCTAAAATAATACACAGTGATAAAAGTCACGTGAATTGGGTTTCTATCTCTTTCTTTCTTGAAAAAGTGGAAACACATGCCACTAGTATTGGACCACACTACACGGTAGATAACACAAACTGTGGGTAACAAACTACAGAAACCAAACTGCAGCTAAGGGGGCTACTGAGCTTGCCAAGGAGATGGAGTTCTTTCAGATAGTCAACTCAAAGAAAACAGAACACACATGCTTTCTGCAGAGCACTGTGGCAAGAGCATGGTCCTGGGAGAGCAGACCCCCAGGGGTGTCCCCACGGGCAGTTCTCCTGTCTCTGCCCAGCTTGCTGTGACCCTCCCCTCATGTTGCACATCCTGTGCTTCTCCTTAGAGATGCAGTGCCCGGTGATCTCCGCACTTCCTCCTTCCTCCTTAAAATTCTATTATTCTAAGTCTTTCTTCCTGCCCTGGAATCCTCTGATGCTTACAGTTACTATGCCTCTGAGGATGGATGCCTATGAAGAAAAAGATATAACCTTCAACTACGAATTTTATATATTTTTATCCTGTACAAAACCATTTAGTTAGATTGGGAAGTAAAGAATTTACAAAAATGTGCTGTTGACTGGTCTAGCCTCACAGAGCGAGAATACTGGAGAGAGGTTCTCTGTGTGAGACGTAGTTAAATGAAGGATGGGGCAACCTTGGAAAGCATCCAGACTTCCCAGAGGTCCACCTCTCCTCAGTGAGCTTTTTCTCCTTGTCAGGCACCATAAATATCAAAAGTTGGTCTATTTACAGGACCTTCATTATATGTTTTCTCCTAGGCTGCTGTGTCGGCGTGCTTAGGACTCCAAATGTCAGGTTCCCACTCACAGCCACTGGGACACGTTTGGATGATCATTGGGACCAGGTGGCAAATATTGGTTTGGAAGTCTTAGTTTTGGAAGAAAATGAGGTAGGGCAATGGGGTTATTGGAGCCAGATAAGGAAAAACACCACCAGCAACAACAAAAGGGTAGAGCATTCATAGCTTTAAAGATTGATCATTTGCATTAGGTTTTAGTATACTTAAGAAATCCCTAAGATTCCTTCCAAAACACCACATTTGCTTAAAATGAGATTTTTTTTTTGTCATCATATTGCCTGTCCTCTGCTCCAAGAACCAATGGAGCAAAGTAGAAGACTCAGAAGCAAATCCGTACACTTATAGCCAATTTATTTTTGACAGAGGAGTCAAAAATATACACTGGGAAAAAAAAAAAAAACAGCCTCTTCAACAAATAGTGTTGACCAAACTGGTTATCTATATGCAGAAAAATGGAGATAAACCCCACTTTCTTACCCTGCGCAGGAGTCAATTCAAGATGGATCAAAGACCTGGAAATCAGACCAGAGACCTTGCAGCTATTTGAAGAGAGAATAGGACCAACACTCCAACACATAGGCATGTGTGAAAACTTCAACATGACCCTAAAGACACAATAAATTAAAATGAGGATCAATACATAGGGTTGCATTAGACTAAAGAGCTGTGCAGCAGAGGAAACTATCAAGAACCTCAACAGAGAGCAGACAGAATGGGAGATTTTTGCCAGCTACTCCTCTGATAGAAGACTAATGTCTAGAATATATAGAGAATTCAAGGAACTCACCACCAAAAAAACAAAAACAAAAACAAAAACAAATAACCCAGTCAAAAAATGGGCCAGTGAACTAAATAGACACTTCACAAAAGAAGAAATAAAAATGGCAAATATATGTATGAAAAAATGTTCAATATAATTAGCAATCAGACAGTTGCAAATCATAACTGTCCTGAAATTTCACCTAATCCCAATTAGAATGACAATCATTAAAAACATAAACAACAACAAATGCTGGCGAGGATGTGGAGAAGTAGGTACTCTAATACATTGTTGGGATTGCAAATTAGTGCAACCACTTTGGAAAACAATGTGGAAGATCCTCAGAAGAATGAGAATGAGCATACCATATGATCCAGCAATACCTCTCCTGGGTATCTACCCAAAAGAATGGAAACCAAACTAACAGAGTAATGCATGCATATCTATGTTTATAGCTGCACAATTCACAATTACCAAACTATGGAACCAGCCCAAATGTCCATCAACAGATGAATGGATTACAAAACTATGGGATATGTACACAATGGAATTGTACTCAGCCAGAAAGAAGAACAAAATCATGTTATTTGCAAAGAAATGGAGGGAACTGGAAAACATTATGCTAAGTGAGACTAGTCAGTCACAAAAAGTGAAAAGTCGGATGCTCTCCATAATATACAGAAGCTAGGGAGAAAATGGGACAAAGGAGGGACTCTAGGCAAACAAGGAGAAATCTTAGATGAGTGAAGAAGATGACCTAAAGGATAGAGATGAGAGGGGGGAAGAGGGAAACACCTCAGTGGACACGATGTACACACACAAACACATCAAAGTCATTCACTGTGCTGAGCAGGAGCAGGAGGGGAGGGGAGGGAACAGGGTGGGAACCGGGGGAGGGTTCAATGAGTGCATGTGCGCCTCTACCACCCTGAGCTGCATCAAGATGTATGATTACAATGTACCAATTAAATAAAAAAAGGAAAGAAAACATAAGAAGTCCTCCAGCAGTGGGAGGAGAATGCATGAGCATTCAAACCTCCACAGAAACTTCTAGAAGTTGAAGTTGATCTATGAAGAGCCAGTTTAATTACAGCCATCGTAGGAGAGTTGCTTGTCTCGTAATCGAAACTGGATATTATAGGGCAGAAGCTTGAGTCCTAGGGACTCTGCAAGTTGGATTCCTCCTGGTGGCTGTTTATATCCAATGTCTTGTTTTATGGTCTTGTAAGGAAGGGAGGAAGGAGAGGGAGTGGGTGAGACAGCACAAGAGTGATGAGAGAAAACAACGACATAACCACAGTGAGAATAAAGAATTCATCACGAGTGACAAAGGACCAGGCCAACGCATGACCTCCACATATCTATGGTCTGTCCTTGTTTATCCTCCTGAACTAAGGCTCCAAGTATAAAGTAGAGTCACTCACTAGAACTGGATATTACACATCTATTGTCCCCCAAGCTGGACCCTCAACCCTGAGGCCCCGATGGAGACGATAACTAAACGTTGCTGGTTAAAACTTCTCTTTATTATACATCTCTCTCTGGGATCAAGGACATTATAATCCAACAGACTACCAATAACCTCTCTCTCCCGTCAGCATCCTACCAACCTCTCAGCAACCTTCCAGCAATCAATCTCCAGCAACCCTCCAGCAACCATCCAGCAACAAAACCTCCTTCCAGCCAGCAACCCCTTCCGCAACCAACCTCTCTCCAGCCAGCAACCCTCTCTCTCTTGGGCGAGAGGTGGAGGCTCTTAAAGCCACACAGGGCTTGAACCACGAGGTGCCTCATACAGCTCTCACCTGGGTTGGCCACGAGCCGGGCGTGCTGGTGCATGCACTTTAGCATAGGGCAGCCCTAGGATGTTACCACCTGCAGCCGCTCCTGGCACTCTGCCAGACACCATCTAGAGGCGAGGTCTAGCTGGCTGGGCTAAGACCCCAACACACATCCATATCCTTTTCCTGGGAAAAGTCACCAGAAGCATGAAATGTAACCCCCAAAACAGGGGTTAACTAAATCAGGCTGAGCTGGTCCATGAACATTAGGGAATGAATAAACACTCCATCTCCTAATCCGAGCCGGATCCTACTTCCACATTTTCGAGGCTTAAGGTGGAAGGAAATTAAAAATAGAAGCTAAGAGATGCTAAGAATGGTTCTTTTGCTCTGATTTAAAGTCTGGATTTTGGAACGCAGAGATGTCTTTAAGTCTAGGAGACGGAGGTGAGGCTCAGCTCGGTGACACGGTTTGCAGGGAAAGGAAAGCAGCCCTATGAATGTGCTTTGTGCTATGAGGAAGGCAAGGAGACAATGCCAAGAGGTGAGGCTGAACGGGCACCACTACAGAGAAATCCCTAATTTGAAAACTGTGATAGCTTGCACAGTCATAAACGGAGACTACTCCCATGCTTCTACCAAATGGAGACTTTTTACTATCAAAATCCTGAGCTATTCTTTTTGTTGATGTTGTTTTGTTTCTTGGTACTGGGGATGCAATCTAGAGACATTCTACCTCCAAGCTATATGTTCCAATATTTTTACTTTAAAACAGGGCCTCATTAAGTTGCTGAGGGTCTCTCTAAGTTATTGAGATTGGCCTCTAACCCGCAACCCTCCTGTCTCAGCCTCCCAAGTACGAGGATTACAGGCATGTGCCACCACACCTGGCTAACCCTGATCTATTCATAAAGAGCTTGTTTTATTTAGCATCAGCACAGGTGTAATCCAAAGATGACTTGACCATACAACTTAGAAGAAGGAAGATCTATTTGCTGATAGTTTGGGGTTCAGTCTATGTCAGGTCGAGGACTGTAGATCATGGCTGTGGGAAGGGGGGGGAGAGAGAGAACGAACAAGGCTTCCCTTCTTACATCATGGAGAATGGAAGCAAGACAGCAAGTAAGGGAAGGAGGAACCATATATAATCCCCAAGGCCAGAGCCCCAGGGACCCGCCTTCTCTGGGCTTACGCTACCAGCCCAGGCCACCACCCAGATGAATCCATTACAGTGGATTTTTCCACTGCTGAAATTTACAACCAATTCCTACTTCCAACATTGCCACTCTGTTCCTGTAAGGGCTAAGGGGCCATTATATTTACAAATCCTTACAGAGCTTATCAATGGAAAAGGTGATCATAGTTGAATACACCAAAATCTAAAATGCTGGATTCCTCATGATCCAAAAGTTAGTATTTTAAGCACCAAGTTTTATGTCTGGGAAATCATTATGGTCTGGTATTAAGTACCAAGATGAAGAAGGGTTTAGATCTAAAACAGAAATTAGAGCGGGTTTAAAAACAAAACAAAAAAAAAAGGGCATTGGTATTTGCAATGTATATTTTAGAGGAAAGGGAATAATGAATGACTTTTCAGAGAGAAAGTAGAAATTGGCTGTGAAAATAGTTACTTGTTGTTCAACTCCAAGTGAGTCACTCTGCAGAACTCTCCCTAAAGAGAATGTGGGCGGCCAGGCCCAGCTGCCGCCATGATGTGTGGAGATGTCAGAGCAGGCAGCGCTGCTAATGAGACCTCAGAAATGTCTGATCATCTCTTCTAATTGCTCTAAATAATTGGAGAACTGCATGGCCTGGCCTCTCCTTCGAGAAGACGGTCAATTCAAATATGCAAATATAAAATTATCTGAATACTGCTCTAATTGGAGTCTGGGCTACCCATTATTTGCTAAAGAACAAAACAATATGACTTAAGGGAAAAAAAAAAAAAACTGACTATCACATCCTTCATTTTAAGCTTCACTGAACTTCCCAAATTACCACGGGCAGGCCTTGACAGGGACCACTTTACAAGGGAGTTGATGACCCCTAATTAAGACACAAGGAACTTCTGGTTGTGTTAATATTTGAAATTGAAATTGGTTTGACCTATGCAATTCCATACAATACCACCAAATGAGACTCAAATCCAAAATGTCCACAAGCCCAATAAATACAAGCCCAACACAAGTTTTATCCAGCACCGCCCTTGGGTTGACTGCCTTATGGATCGGCAAGTCTAAACTACCAAACCAGAAACATGGTTGTCTATAGAAATCTTATCCAAGAAAGGATGCTGGGCAGGCATTACTAATTCCTTCTAGCACCAGCAGCTGGAGTCCACCATGCGCACTTTCTTGGGGGCCTCTCTTAGACAGAGTCGCCTCTGTCAACCTTTCTCCATTTTTCCTCTCAAAACACTTCTCTTTTCATGAGATTCATCTTTCCTCCTCTCCCCTTCTAGTCTCCTTTTGCCCTTTTCCAAGAAGCCTTCCTCTTTTCCATCTTCCTGATCACAACTAGGCTTTTATAGGCCTTTGTTAGCCTGTTCCTGCACTCGCCTTAGTAAAACCCAGCCATGTTTTACCCTAACTTTCCAGAAGAAATTACAAAATCCTGCTGTCTCTTCTAATTTCTGCTGAATCCATCTCTTTGTCCTATATCCTGTCGTCTCAGAAATATAAGTACAACTCTTATTTTTTTCTCTAGCATACTGTGCTTTACTCTCTCTACCCTTTCCTTTTCTGCTAGATTTCCTGAAAGAGTAGTTTGCACCCTCCATTCCACAGCACCCAAGGGTTCCTGACCTTTTCCATCTGCTCTCCAGGCCTGCCCTAGAGAAGAGTTTTCTGTAGAAATAAAATGTTATGGCACTTCTGCTTTGGAACCAGATGCCAAGAGTTAGAGCCATAGTTCTTACAAGAACTAAGGCTGTTGAGTCCTTTCCACCCATCTACATAACTTCTTTTATTCCTCATTTTAGAATAGGGTTATAATAAATACCAACGTCTCCTAGAGTTATTCTGATGACTAAGCGATACAAATATTTAACATCACTTGGATCCTATCTTGAGAGGTCAATAGTGGTGGATGCTGTGTGTTTTGTTGTTATTATTACGCTAAAGGGTAAATCCAATAACCTTTCTCAACTTTCATCTTTAAATTCTCTGAGCCATTTGCTTCAAAGTTGCTTAAAATATTTGATGTTCTCCTTACATCCCTCCCAGGATGAATTCTCATCTAATTTTTCTGTTATCACTGATGATTTCTATTCTGTCTACAGTGGACCAAACTCCTCCCCCACCAGGATACAGATGGTCTTCAGGAGTGCAGTCAGCTGATACCTCCCCCTCCTACACTGCTCTCCCTGGTGATTTTCTCATGACCAAGACTCCATTACTCCTATCTTATCCATGGGTCACTCCTAAATGTGGAGGGCCAGCTCCGCCTCTCCCATGAGCTATCTGCTAAGCAGACCTCAATACTCCAGCATGGTACACCAGCACATGGAATCTAACAGAACAAAGATCAAACATCTTTCCCTCTCTTCCCATAAAGCTTATTCCATTCTTCCTTATTTCTGTAAAAGCCATTACCAATCCCCAGACCTCTGGGCTCTGGAACCAAGAGCCATCTCCAACTCTTCATTCTCATCCACCCCTGTCCACCAAAAGTTAAGTTCATTTCTTAGAGACATGCAAAGAATTGTTACCCTGAATCCAAGCAGATGGTTGGAATAAGAAGAAAGGAAATCTTGGAAGAAAAATGTTATTTTAGATCTTGCAAAAGAATTAAGATAAACAAAATTTTATTTAACACCTATCATGTTCCAAAGATTATTCTAGGTGTCTTTGGTTTTCTCTATATAACAAAGGAAAAAGCCTTATTTACTTTAAGAATATTTATTAAAGAAGGAAAAGAATCTTGCAGAAATGAAGTTCTGATGAAAAACTGGAAATACTTTGAATAAGGAAACCAAGGAGCCATATCTATAAGGATGACAAGGACAGAGGGCGATCATCCAGTCTTCTGGGGCTACTCAAAGTCATGGACTGATAACCAGTAACTCCATTTTGCAATCAGGTTACTGGAAATTCTGCAGTACAGAAGCCCAAGTCTTGTGTGTGGGATAGAGAGTACTGAGGATCAAACTCAAGGGCACTCAACTACTGAGCTACATCCCCAGCCCTATTTTAATTTTTTTTTTGAAATAGGGTCTCACTAAGTTACTAAGACCAGCCTCAAACCTGAAATCCTCCTATCTCAGTTGGCCTTCTTGACTTAGCCAAGTATTTGATTAGATGGTTCTTTGGTACCGGGGATTGAACCCAGGAACATTCTTCCGCTGAACTACAAGCTCAGCCCTTCTTATTTTTTTATTTTAAAATAGGGTGTCACTAAGTTGCTGAGGATCTTGCTAAGTTGCTGAGGCTGGCCTCAAACCTGCAATCTTCCTGTCTCAGCCTCCCAAGTATTGTGTTAACAGGTGCGTGCCACCATGCCTGGCTAAGCCCATATCTTATAAAAGTTTCTGAAGTGAGAAAGGAAGGGGTGGAACTTAGTGTGAACTGCACTGAGAAGGAGGTCAATGTCATAGACGATGGGAAGAAATTGAAGCTACCTACTAAGTTCCTATTTGGCATCCATTTGTTCTGTTGAGAATCCCCTGAGGCTTTGAAGACTTAGTGCTCCTTGAAGATTTAGTGGTATGAAAAAAAAAAAAAAAAAAAAAACAACTACCTGATCTAGGTGACAGTTGACTGTGTACCTATTGTGTATGATATGCATTTTTATTTAATCTTCACAGCCACTCTCCGAATTAGGAAATTGGGTTTCCAGAGAAAAGAACAGAGACTCCACAGGATGTGCACAGAATGCAGCTGATAAGGGGCTGAGCCAAGATGTGGGCAGCGTGAGCTCTGTGAGACCAGGAGTCACCTCGTCCTATGCCCCTTCTCACGTCTATTATTTCTAGGAACCCAATTCTAGGATGAGATGTGCTGCAGGCATGATCACTGAACACTCAGTGACCGCCGAGAGACACAGCGACTGGGACGAAGAGACGAGACTTATGAAGAACACACATCCCAGTTTTCAAACAGACAAACAGGTCAGTTCTACTAAATGATCATGTCTAACGTAATTCAAGAATTGGTTGTGATGCAGATTATTTGTGAGGACTTAAACAGGACATAGTCGATACTGGGAACGAATAGCCTCTAAAAGCAGACCATGTGTGACTAATCGCATTTCTATTTTTTCTGTGGAGTCTCACCGAGCTCATGAAAAACCAAGACTACATTCTCCTTCTTTGTGATTTCCACAGTTGCTTGGAATCCTCTCTCGTCCACAGTGCTGTGTCCCCAGCCACTCTTCCATTCTGCTTCTAAATCCACCATTCCCAGCTGAGAAATCTGCCCTCATCATCATTTTTGTTATTCTGGGGTAATGACAGTAAGAGTCATTTGTGTTGGTTAGATACTGGTGCATAACAAATAAGCCCCAGAATGGAATCACTTAAGACAACATTTATGTTTATCAAACATTCCTCCAGCCAAGCCTTGAGTAGCAAAGGGTCGATCCTTACTGCTTTTTTCACTGGATTTATATTGAGTTTACAACTGGGTTCCTGGCTCTAGCATATCTGCTAAAAGAGATCCTGGGCTGCACATGTGGAACAGAGACTACACAAAGCTCTTCCAAGGAAAAACAAGCATGAAGCCAAGGAAATTTAAAGTTATGTTACATGATAAATGGCTGGGCTTGGAAACAGAGAAGAGAAAGCTTACCAGGGAGATACTCAGCACCATTCCCCGGAACAGACCAGGGCTCACGGATGGGAAGGATTTGGGCTTATTATAAGGAAATAGATTAACATTGTACAACAATGGTGGGGGTTGATAGAGAGTGTGAGAGTTCCATCAGGACATCAGGTGACTGACCACTTGCCCCATGTGCTCCAGGGGAGATTGAGGGGCCGGGCGCAGCAGAACAGCCTGATCCATAGGTCATTTTTAATGTAGTTCTGTGATCCAATCAATCCCAGGCCAATTGTTAATCAAGACTAATCTCATAATAACGCTAATCCCTACCTCTCTTTCTACTACCAACAAGATAAAACCCATACTACCAGTTGTCTGAGATGTCACAAAAGCTTCCCTCCTGGCAGGCACACTTGACTCTATCAGAGAAAGTTTCCAGAGCTATATTCTACTTGTGACATTCCTCCTTAGCCAACATTTATTTTTCTCCACCCCCAGCCCCGCATGTTACTGGGGGTTGAGCCCAGGGACATTTTACCTCTGAGCTACACCCCCAGCCCCCTTTTATTTTTTATTTTAAAACATACTCTCAGTAAATTGCAGAGGGCCTTACTAAGTTGCGGAGGCTGGTCTCAAATCTGAAATCCTCCTGTCTCAGCCCCTTAAGTGCTGGAATTACAAGTATGCACCATCATGTCCTACCTTGGCCAAAATTTCTTGACCATGCTCTATTGTCTTTGGAATAAAAACTAGACCTCTTATTCATACAAAACTGAGCCCTGGCCTCCATTCTCTGGCCTCTCTCCTCTCCTCCACATGCCTGGATTAGACTAGACACCTCATTCACCCAGTAGGGAAGGCATGCCACCACCACCATGCTTCTACTGTGACCCCCAAAATGAAAAGGTGAAACCCTGGTTCTCCACTAAGGGTCCTGCTATTCCAAGTGCAGAATGAGGCACAGGCACAGAAAACACAAAGTTTTAGTGTCCTGAACATGGAAAATAACATGATGAAATTATCTCCAAAAATCCAGGAGATTTTCCTTTAAAGAACTCATGGGATTTGAACAGGTGAAGATGGAGGCAGGATCCCATTGCTCTTGCAGCTGGAAGAAACAGATATGTCTGAAAAACACAGATTTCTATCCAATGGGAGGACACAATTCTAGAATCTCAAATCCAATTTCATTGACATTCACTGAAAATGACCCTTAACATCACACTTCGCACTTTTTATTTGGTGTCAAGAAGGTGGATCAAAGTTAAAATAAAGATTCAATTGTTTCATAGCATGTAAGTTTTGTCAAAATTTGTCAACACTTTCTAAAGATACTGTGAGCAGACAGAGAAAGGCAAAATGTCACGGAATGGGCTGCAGCAGAATTCTGCTTTGATCAGTCAAAGCTCATTATGTTTTGAGCTTTAAATCATGTGCTCAAAGCTTCCTGTTCCTTCTACATAACATTTAGACTTCTTCCTTCCTTTCTGCCTGGAGTCACCTTTGGAATGTGGACAGATTCCCTTTTGAAATTTGAAAATATCAACCAATGATAAATCTTCTTGGCAAAATTTTCCAATTTGTGTGATTTTATCATAATTACAAATTTCAAAATGTAAAAGCACATCTAAGATGACCTTGCTTCTCACCTAACCAAATGAGCACTAAACATAAACACTTAACAAAATGCACATCAAATGGGCCTCTGGCTCTTTTAGTTTTAAAACTCAGTTACTAGGAAAGGCATGGGCTCCAAAGGAAAATCTCGGCTTCACTTTCCTTATATTTTGCACACTGCGTGAAAACTGGCCTTCAGGATAAGCAAATATTGATGAGGTTAAATTCACTTAAGAGCAAAGATCCATGGTCTGTTAAGTACCCTATCAAATTATTTCCAGAGTATAGGCTGGAACAGGCGCTGGCAAGGCATCCAAGTATTTAAACATTCAGTAATTTATGTTGATTTCTATTGCCCACTATTACTGCTCAGTGCTCTGAGTTACATCCTGTGTTGAGGTGGGTAAGGTAATGAAGCATTAAGTCTGGCCCGGGAAGAGCGAACGGGCCCGTCTCGACTTCATGCCCATGAGCAAACATCTGTCCGGGCGAAGCCAACCGGGCAGTGTCTGGCATTTCTTCTTGGCCGTCGCCATAGCTGATCTTTTATTTTTTCTTTTAATACCATGAATGTGTGCATGTTCCAATAACTCAGCTTAAGTTCTTGCCTTCTGGTTTCAGGACAGATCTTTGGCTTGTTTCTGGCTGAGCTCTCCCTTCAAACTCCCTGGCAGGTTTTGGAATGAATGCTTAGATGTAATTTGAGCCACATCTGTCATCAGAACATAACTATGGGTAGGTTGGACATAATGAACTTCCCTCTCCCACAGGCAGTAAAAAGAGCTCCAATGCTTCTGCTTTGACTAGCCCCTCCACTGGTCAAAGCACATGCTTTGAATGACACAAGACAGGGACCTCTTTCTCAGACAGATGTACTGGGATCTCTATGATTCATAAATACCACAGAACCAAACTCTACCTCTCAGAGAAGGTCCAGTAAGCTGGCCTACTTTTTTCACAATACATTCACAAAAATACTAATGTTTAGGCCATGACTGGGTAAATATCTAGAAGTTCAAGAATTGAGATGAGCAGGTTATAACATATTCCTAAATGTGTAGACATTCAACATTTTTTTCTTTGTAAAAAAAATCTTGATATTGAAAAAGAAAGATATGGCAGCCCAATAGGTAGAAGAATAGAATGATTTTCCTAGAAGCCAAAGAACCCAAAAGACTTCATGGCTCATTTTTTTCCTCCTGGGATGACTACAAACAACATTTTAGAATGAGTAAGGTAAGGTTGAATGCCGGGCCTGGTGGTGCATACCTGTGATCTCAGTACTTGGGAGGCTGAGGCAGGAGGATCACAGGTTTCAGGCAAGCCTCAGCAATGTAGTGAGTCAGTCGCTCAGCAACTTAGCAAGTCCCTGTTTCCAAATAAAAAATAAAACAGGGCTGTGTATGGATCCCGGAGGTAGAACCCTGGGTTCCATCCCACGTACTACACACACACATAAAAAGTAAGATTGAATTCCAGCAGCTCCCGTCTCTTCCTTCTATGCATTTCCCTCCTTCATTGACTCTGTTTCCCTTGTTCACCTTCCTCCTCCTCTGCCAGCAGCCTCTCTATTCTCACATTCCTTTATCTCTCCTCAAAACCCTATCCTGTATCAGTCACTCACATCTTAGTGTAAACTGCAGTTGAGGTTGTAGATGCTTCATCTTGATAATTCCCTTGCACATCTTTGTCCTCTACCGAAAGGAATTTGCAGTATCAGAGTAAAGGGAAAAAGAATATTTAAGATAGATAGAGGGGGATTTCCCAGTTGCCCCTGGACTTGGAAACTTACTCTATTTACACATAAGACCATCTCTAGAACACCCCAACCATTTATTCCTGGAGTCAGTCTCTTTTATACTCTTATTGGTGCATTGTAATTATACATCATGGTGAGGTTCAAAGTGATCCAGGCATCCATGAGCGGAGCACGGGGTGGCTCGCCTTTGTATCTACCCCGCTCCCTCTCCTACCCCTTCCCCGTATCCATTGGTGAGATCGAGAGTGAGACTTTCGTATATAGACTAATGTTATCCAAACCATTTCCTTCATTGATTCTCCTTTTTCTCCTTCCCCCCTCCTTCCTCCAATCCCCCTCCACTGCTCTACTGGTCTGGCTTCTCATTTATCTGAAACCCTTTTCATTTCCTATTTTCTCTCTCGCTTCTAGCCCTATAGGTCAGTCTCTTGGTCAACATTTATAATGTAATGAATTCTGGAACAAAACTTCTGTGCAGGGTGGAAACAGGTTGCCTATAGGATTCTAGAGGATAGAGATGCCTCCTATGTTTGATAAAAGTCTTAGAAGGCTTCCTGGGGAGGTAGGATCAGCACCAGGTCTTGAAATGTACATCCTAGGATCTCCCACTGTGTCTGCAGCTGGGAAATAGTTATGGTAAGATTTATCTAGAATAAGGTCCATGGAAGAACCTGGCCGAGACACTTCACTGGCTGACCACGGAGCTTGACATTTGGGAAGAAGATGGAATCACAGGGAAGTCCAGGCCTTAGCCTGTGTTATTTCCGAGGCTACTCAGAAAATATTCAATTAAATGCAAGCTTTCCCCACCCTCATTGACTGTTCATCGATCAATGCTCCCTACCCCTAAGGCTACCACTGGAGATCTGGGGGAGGCTGCCTCCGCCTCTCCCATTGGTGCATAGTCCTAGAATAGACTCCAGAGACGACAGACAGTGAGTGGCCCGAGAAGTGCTAAGAGATAGGGAGGGAAATGAATCATCCAGGCAGCATGTTTTAGGCTGCTTTTCCATCACCACAACTAAAATACCTGACAGCAACAACAGAGGAGGAAAGGTTTATTTGGGCTCACAGTTGAAGAGGTGTAGTCTAGAGGTGACCCGCTCCAATGCAGATATCACGACAGCGGGGAGTGACAGAGGACAGTAGCTCATCGCATGACAGCTGGAAAGAAGTCAGTACAAAAGGAATCGGCCAGGGACAGATGGAGTCCCCAAGGCCACACCCCAGCGGCCTTCCATCCACGGCCACGCCCACCTGCCTGTTATCACCCAGGAAATCCATTCAAATTATGAATCCTTCAGTAGATTTATCCACTGATGAGATTAGAGTTCCAATTCAATTATTCCACCTCTGGATATTGTTGAATTGTCAACATGTGAGCCTTTTGGGGTATACCCCGCATCGAAACCATCACAGGGCAGATCATGGCAATGTAGCAACCAGGCAAGGAAATGTAGAATGATGACCACATTCTTGCTGAGCACCTCTTCCCTGCTGGATGTCAGGACTACATCTTCTATGGGTTCAACAAAGTCCATATGCTGAAGTCCTAAACACCAGTGCCTCAGAATGTGACTGCTATCATTTGCGTCTTAAATGTCTCCCAAAGGCCCATGTGCTGACGAGTTAGTCCCCAGACAGTGGTGTTATTGAGAGGCAGTGGAATCTTTAGGAGTTGGGATTCAGCAGGAGGAAGTTAGATCACTGGGGTGTGTCCTTAAAGGGGGTATAGGAATTGCCAGTCTCTCTCTCTCTCTTTCTCTCTCTCTCTCTCTCTCTCTCTCTCTCTCTCTCTCTCTCTCTCTCTCTCTCTAATTCTCCAGTTGCCATGAGGTAAGCAGCCTCCCTCACCATGTGCTCCCACTGTGATGTACTGTCTCACCACAGGCCCCTAGGCAATGGAGCCAATATGCCATGGACTGAAATCTCCAAAACTGTGATAAACTTTTCCTCCTTTTAAGTCGATTATGTCACGTATTTTGTCACAGTAACAGAAAGCTGGCCAACATAGTGACCCAATTTGGAAATAGGGCCGTTGAAGATGTAATTTGTTCAGATGAGGGCTTAGGATTGTCAAAGAACAAAATTGTAACCATTCAGTTTGGTGATCTTAATTGGCTTTATTCTTAAAGCCAATTGGAGAGAAAGTTAACATTTTATCCCATAAAATAAAGTAAGTGTTCTATTGAGCCAAGCAGAGAAGTTTGGTTCTATAGACAGAGAAGGGGAGACACCCCAGAAAAGTGGGTTGGTCATTTAAAAGTTAACATTAGGTTACTTTAGGTAACCTGTTTGTGAAGGGATTATATTAGTGTCATTATAATGTCAATTGATGCTAGCCTGTTTGGAAAATTTGAAAAGATCAAATAAACTAAACTGTTTATCTGACCTATTTTGTTTATCTGATCTTTATGGAAACCTTAGAATGAGGGACTCTATTTTATATTTTAGCCAGCTCTGCAGGGGCCTAGTACATGGGCTTAGCCCAAAGCAATGGCCTTATTTAATTTAATTGACCAGGCTGGGCCCCAATACAAAGTGACTGGTGTTCTTTTAGAAAGGGAAAACTTGAACCCAGGGATACACTCAAAAGGGGCAACCTGGTAAAAAGGAAGGCAGAGACAGGACTCAGGCTCCTAAAGCCAAGAAACATCAAAGACTGGCAGCAAACCAGCAGAAACAGGAGAAAAGAAAGACCAGGTTCAGATTTTCTCTCGGAGTTCTCAGAAGGAGCCCACCTTGATGACCCTTGACCTCAGACATCTAAACTCTACATGATTCATTTCTGGTTTTTTAAACACTTGGTGTGAGTTCCTTTGTCACACACAGCAGCCCGAGAAAACAAAAAAGATGGTATGGAGTTCCTTTTCTCAGGTACTTACTGACTAGAGAGAGCCAGGGGGCTCTGGTCAGCCAAGAGAGACTGGAGGGAGTCACTCTGGTGGTTTGGATCTGAATGCCCCTCAAAGGCTCATGTGCTGAGAGCATGTTCCCCAAGGCAGCCGAGTGCAGAGGTGGGGCTGTTGGGCATTGATTGGATCCTGAGGACGCTCACCTCATTAGTGTGTTAATCCATTAAGTGGATTAATGGATGAGTTGACTACTGGGAGGTGACTGAATGTTGATGGCTGAATGGACTACTAAGAAGTGGGTCACCGGGGGCATGTCCTGGAAGGGTTTCTTTTCTCCCTGGCCTCTCCCCCTCTCCGCTTCCCAACTGTGAGGAGCTGAGCAGCTCTCCTCCACCACCCCCTTCTGCTGTGATGTTTCTACCTTCGAGCCGGCCAACCATGGACTGAAACTCTGAACCCAAATATACCTTTCCTCCTCTAATTTATTCTTGTTGGGTATTTTGGTCCCTGCAGTGAAAATCTAACACAGTCACTGTATGTGAGATGTTGGTAAGAGTGTACAGAAGCTGGAAGGCTGCTTTTGAAAGAGCCCCACATAAAGACCTAAGAGAGTTGGGCATAGTTCCAGCTTCACCATTCTCTGGGTGACTGAAGGAAGCTGCTCTGATCCGTAGAAGCATATTTCCTAAACTAGCATATAAGTTTCCTAAACTAGTATGTTAAGGGTTTGATGAGGTCATCTCTGAATCCCTCTAGCTCTACTCCTTGGCTGGCTCCACGCCTGTCCCAGGGACGTGGCTGAAGCTGAGGCGTCCAAAGGCTCCCCAAATATTCTCCAAGACCTGGTGAAATTGGCTAAAGGCTGACTCTCTGTTATCTCAAGTATGAACTCCTCATGGTCCGTTGGTTTCGTTTTGTTATTGTGCTTTTGCTTCTGGTTGAATGTAGGACTGAAACTGTTCACTGCAGAAGGGCGGGGCCAGAGTTGAGAAATTCTTTCAACAGCAGGCTGCACATTATCCCATGTAGCTTGGTGTTTTGTAAAGGCCTCTCTGTGTTAATGATCATTTGCCAGCGATGGTTTCAGAATATCACCCGGCTGGAATTTCTAAGAATTTCTGTATCACCTTCCACCACCCCCACCCTCCAGCTCCCTTTCCCCAGAATGGTTTTTCTCCATCGCACTGAATACCTTGTGACACATTACACACTTTGTACCTGGATGATGCTCACCTTGTTTCTCTTGATGATGACGTCAGCTTCAGGAAGGCAAGACCTGATGGCTGCTTTGACCACTGGTAGATCCTCTGCGATAAATGACTTAGGGGTTCCCCTGAACAGACACCTGTAACTGGTGGAAGTCCCAGCCCTTGGGCACCTAGCCCAGGACTTGGCACAATGTAAATGTTGTTGAGTGAATACATGATTACTATCACATCACAAATTTGTCTTTACTAAAGGTTCCCTCGGTATAGACACAGACTAAGTGATCCAGAAATTGAAAGAACTTGACCAAGCTGACGTTACTTAGAGGCGGGACCTACATTCTATGTCTTATCCAACCTGCAGAACCCTAAAAAGCAGAACACCAGAAATAGCTTAGTAGAAACTAAGCACAGAAAGAACTTGAAATTAAGCACAGAAAGCATTTTGGGATGAAGGCTCTTGGTCCTAGTAGATCGTAGTGACGGAATTATAAGGTTGTCCCCGACATCCTTCCTTGGTGTACATGAGCCCTATAAAATCCCTTCTGCTGAGTATAGCAGAACCTGTGAATATGATAAGATACCAGTCCTGGGATGAGCTTATGTTATATGACAAAAGGGGGTTATCTGAGGTGGGCCTCGTCAGGTGAGATATTTAACACTTTTTTTCTCTCTGGTTGCAGAGGGAAAAGTCAGTGAGATATGTCCCTTTTGACCCGGAAGAGGAAGCAGCTACCTTTCCATGAGCTACCTAAGGGGGCTGAAGAGAATCTTCTAGAATCTCGGAGCCATCCTGCACCAGAGTCTAGCAAGGAAATGAGGACCCCTGCCTTTCTACCACAGGGAAATGAATTCTACTAATACACTGGACATAGAAGAGAACCCAGGGCCTCCGATGAGAACCCAGCATATCCAACAATTAACTGCAGCCTGGGAAACCGTAACTGCCCTTCCCTGCCTGGCGTCCAGACTACAGAAGCTCTAAGGTGATAGACAGGCGCTGTTTCAAGCCACAGAGTTTGTGGTCATTTGTTAGGAGGCGATATAAAACAGATACACATGTGAGTTGGCTGGTCAAGTTCACTTCTTAATGGTTAAGAAGATGAATAAATAAAGGTTACAAGGGCTGCTGGGAGGTAGTTATTGTTCAATAATACTTTCTTTTGGAAAGAAAGAAAAAACTTGAGTATAAATAGGGATGGTTAGTACACAGCATTGTGACTAGATTTAATACCTCTGGTTTATAAACTCATAAATGTTTACAATGATAAATATTAGGTTATGGATATTTTATCACAATTACTTAAAAAGGGGGGGAGAAAATAAAAAGAATATTGGATCATTCTATTTCCAAGGATATCCTCAGACCCTTCATCTTAACCTTATTCAAGGTGAATTCTAATTAACTTCAAATATCCCTTCCATCCAAAAACAAATTTAATTGCCAGGTGTGGTGGTGCATTCCTATAGTCCCAGTACTTGGGAGGCTGAGACAGGAGGATTTCAGGTTCTAAGAAAGCCTCAGCAAGTGATGAGACTCTCATCAACGTGGTGAGACCCTGTTTCAAAATACAAATTCAAAAAATGGGGCTGGGAAAAAATTTAAAAAAAAATAGCTCGGAGGTAGAGTGCCCCTGGGTTCAATCCAAAGTATCAAGAAAAATTCTATTTTAATTCCAAAAATATTTTTAAATATTCAAAAATGAATCATTTATCAAATCAATATTGTATCTTGCTGACTCATGTAGTGGGGGTCAGAGAAATAAATATAAATCAGTAATAATGAAATATAATCCAAATCTTTTTGATAATGTTAAACTTTGAAAGCCAGGAAGGGAACAGTTATATACCCTGGAAAGATGAGAGTAGGCTCGGCATGGTGGTGCACACATATAATCCCAGGTACTTGGGAGGCTGGAGAAGGAGGATTACAAGTCAGAGACCAACATAGCAAGACACTGTGTCACAGGAGGATCAAAGGTTCACAGCCAAACTCTGCAACTTGTGAAGCCCTCTGCAACTTAGTGAGATTCTGTTTCAAATTAAAGACTAAAACAGGGCTGAGGGTGTAGCTGGAGGTAGAATGTCCCTGGGTTCCATCCCCCAAAACAAATAAACAAAAAAAAA
This sequence comes from Graphiurus murinus, assembly GCA_004027655.1. NCBI lineage: Eukaryota > Metazoa > Chordata > Mammalia > Rodentia > Gliridae > Graphiurus > Graphiurus murinus. The sequence goes on along the minus strand of PVLC010019324.1, from coordinate 4,940 downwards.
CACACTATCTCAAAGTAAAAAAAAATTAAATTAAATTAAATGGCTGGGGAAGTAGCTCAGTGGAAACGCATTTGCCTAGTCTGCACAAGGCCCTGGTTTCAACTCCCAGCACTGAAAACACTAAAAATAAATAAAGATGATGGAGCCAGGCGTGGTGGCACACACTTGTAATCCCAGTACTTGGGAGGCTGAGACAGGAGGATAGCAGGTTCACGGCCAGCCTCAGTCACTTAGTAAAGCCCTCTGCAACTTACTGAGACCCTGTTTCAAAAATAAAGAATAAAAAATCCAGCTGGGGGTATAGCTCGGAGGTAGAATGTCTCTAGGTTCAATCCCCAGTACCCCCCCCTAAAAAAAAAAAAAAAGGAGATGATAGTACATCAAACCAGAGAGCAGCACCTAGAGGGCAAGCCAGAGAACCTTCTGGCATTTTCCAGAAGCCCCGTAGTTGCTCAGAGCAGACCTGAATGGGACAAACCCCCAAGGCCGGGGGAGGACAGGGCCACGCAGGGGGCAGAGACACCAGTCAAAGGTGGGATGGGAAAGGGAAGGCCAGGTAACCTGGAGTGAGCCTTTCGCCCGAGCCCCATAAGCCGGGCTGACCCAGCTGAGACTCGGGGTGCTCAGGAGGGAGTCAGGACCTTCTGGACTGTACCTTCTGGGGCGGGGGCCTCCCTGCCTAGCTCCACAGCTTGGCTCCCTGGCCTTGGAGGGGGGTGAAGTCCACTTATCTCCACTCAGGCTCCAAATGACCTGATGAGGCCCACACTCGGAGGACCACACTCTTCCTCCCCTGGGCTGGGGTCCAGGTGGAGTTCTGACTAATGCGACCTGGTGGTTCCTGCTGGGATCTCTAACCTCTCATCCCCAGACTTGCCCCATTCCACGTCCCTCTCCCCCCAGACACTTTGCCTTTTGCTTCCTTCGTATATATCCTACACATCACCTGCCCTTGTGTCGGATCATGGTTATAATTCAATTATTATAATCCTGGCAACAATACAAAATCAAGGTCATTCTTTGGCCATCCACTGTGTATTGACACGGTGTACTGATATATTAGACGCCTGGTATACCTGGCCTCATTTCTTTCTCATGGCAGCTTTATGTGGCACAGCCAGCTCAGAGAGGGGAATGTCTAATTCAGGGCCACACAGCCAGTGGGTAGGTCATGGAGTTTAACCTCAGGATCACCAGATTCCAACACCTGTCCTTGCAATTGAAGAATATCCCAACTCTATGAAAATGAACTTCATGATGGGGAGGCCACAGCGTCCCCAGATGGTCTTTCTTTCCAGTGATCTGGAAAGAGCAATCTGTCAAGGATAAAGAGAGCAGGCAAGCTGTCTGCCAGGAAGAGTTACAAGGGACAGACACCTGAGGACTAACAGAATTGGGCAAAGATGCAATTATCCTCATACATATATTCCAGTAAAGTCATTGCAGTAAAAATGATAGAAAATTTGAAAGTAATAGAAGGAAACTTATTTGGTTGGTGTGAGGTCCTGTCTTTGCTCAGTGAGCATTAGGAGAAAAATCTTCACACTGAACAGTGGTCTACAGAAAATATTCTAGACAGAACATTGCTTCTCAAGAAAAAAAAAAATGGGAGTATTCATTCTTGCCAGGTGCTACCTAAAAATTTTTAATCTTCTCTCACTAAAGTATCTCTTGCTTAAAAAAATAAAATAGAATAATGAAAACTGTCTCTAGCTTACCCAACATTCCAAGTATTTTGAGTACTCACAGTACCAAAAAAGATATATATTTAAAGTATATAAACACATTTGTAACCCTAGTTCTGCAAAGGTCCTTTATCTGTGAAATAGTTTGCAATGGTTTCCATAACCTGGGATATTGCTTGTAAAATTTATCTTGACAAGCTAACAGATTTTCCCAGAGACTTGCCAAGAATAATTTTAAAGAAAAAAAAAAAAAGACTTAACCCAGTTTTCTTGTGTATTCAGGAAAAGACAGGATATACATTTATATCCTTAAGAAATAAGTCATCCAACCTTTTTTCCAACATGAGTTTAAACATGTTTGGAAAAAGAAAAATAATTCAAGTAAAGTAAGTGTGCAATTTTATTTTGCTCTAATTAGCCTGGAATTCCTTAAAAGTAGGGAAATATAACCCCTCAAAATGTAAATTATCCAATAATCAGAAAAATAAAAAACATTCTGTTATTTCTTTCAAAAATAACAAATCCAACTGGGTATTCACATATGAAGAATGGCATTTTCTACATCTTGAACTTTCAAAGAAAGAGTTATAGATAACTAAAGCCGGATTCTGAGCAGAAAATCTCTTTTTCTTTAGAATGTGTTCATCTAAATCTCTCTAAATTAGACACTTTACAAGGGAAAGTTTGATTCTAAGCAGGAATTTTCTTTGAAGTAGTTTAGCATCAATCTTTCTAAAATCTGCCTACGTACTAAAAACATACATTTTAAATATTAATTATTATTCTGTGGTCCAATAAGCAAATACACATAGATGCTATAAACCCAAATGGAACTTAAATTGCCCATTCACAGGGTGTTCCCAAAGAGCACTATGTCTCAAACTTATATCTTCCCCATTTGTATTCATGTCTAACCTTTTATTTTATTATTATTATTATTATTATTATTATTATTATTATTATTATTGTCATCATCATTATCATTAGTAGTAGTAGTGCATTGTAATCATATATCTTTGTTAGGTACAAGCTGGTAAAGGCATACATGCACACATTTCTCATTTAACCCTTCCCCAATTTCCACCCCACTCCCTCCATCTCCCTCCTTCTCAAATTCAGTTTAGTGATGGACTTTGATATGTTTGTGAAAGCACATCATGTGCATTAGGGTGCCCCCCCATCACCTTCAGTTAAGTCACCTTCTTTGCTCATCTAAGATTTCTCCTTATTCATCTAGAGTCCCTCCTATGACCCACTTTCTCCAAAGTGTCTGGATAAAAATCAATCCTAAAAAAATCATAAGCTTTCCTGTATGCCAACCATAAATCCGCTGAAAAAGAAATACAGAAAACCACTCCACTCACAATAGCACCCTGAAAAATAAAATACTTAGGAATAAACCTAACCAAGAAGGTAAAAGACCTCGCTAAGGAAAACAATAAAAAGTAGAAAAAAGAAATCGCAGAAGACCTTAGAAGATGGAAAGATCTTCCATGCTCTTAGCCAGAATAGCCAAAGTAGTTCTTAGCAAGAAGAACCATGCAGGAGGCATCACAATACCTGACTTCAAAGTACACTATGCCTAACCTTTTCTTCCCTTGTTGTCTGTTTATAATGTGAAAGGAGACCATGAAGCAGGCTACTCCCTCACCTGAGAGAGAGCCCCCACCGGGGTTGATCTCCCAGCAGCAAAAGCTATGAGAAGCACTTCAAATTCCATAGAAAAGTGACAGCATGGCTCACGGGCATCTAAGAACAGACCAGAAGGGTGCTGCAAGGCACAGGGTGACGTCCATTTGGTTGGCTTTCTGTGGGATGGGAAGACTGCTTCTTAGGTATTAGGAATAGGAAAAAGAAGGAGGAAGACAGGGGGAGAGAGAAAGAGGGAGAGGGAGAGAGGGAGAGGGAGAGGAGAGAAAAGAGAGAGAGAATATGAGAATTAATTAATTAATTAAATTTCAAGAACAAAAAATGGGAAGGACACCAGATTGTCCCTAATACTCTAACACTTCTCGGCAATGATCAGGTATAATCTGTGTACAGATTTTGGTTCAATTTGACTGTTATTTACATACCCAAATGGCCTAAAATTAAAACATTACACCTCATAGTAATTTCTTCAATTAGAGATGTGGTTAAAGAATCCAAGAGAGGATCAACAGGGCTTTGGAGACCTCTGTGAAAAGGACTGCTTTTCAGAAACATCCGAGCAGCTCAGAAGCCAGTATTCAGTCTATGTGTGAGGGCCCGGGACATATAGCAGGAGAAACAGAAAGAGAAGGAAGGAGAGATGATGTTTAAGGAGGTAATACAGGTTTTTGAATGGGTGCCACCTAGGAAATCAGGAGGCATTTTTATGCAGATTTTGCGGTTCTGTCTTGTTTTCTTTTTTTTTTTTCGGTACTGGGGATTGAACTCAGAGGCATTCTACCTCCGAGCTACACCCCCAGCCCTATTTTTTATTCTTTTTATTTTGAAACCGAGTCTCACTAAGTTGCGGAGTGCCTCACTAGGTAGCTGAGGCTGGCTGCGAACCCGGATCCTCTGGTCTCAGCCTCCCGAGTGCTGGGATTACAAGCGTGCGCCACCACGCCCGGCTTGTCTTGTTTTCTTTTGGAGGATGAACAAGAGTAGAAGACAGAGGGTCTACAGAATCCTGTGAAGGGCCCTCCACATTCTAAAACTATCCAGTTCAGTCTTCTACACTGTTGGTGGAATTGCAAACTAGTTCAGCCGCCATGGAGATGAGTGTGGAGATTCCTTAGAAAACTGGGAATGGATCCACCATATGATCCGGCTACTCCACTCCTGGGTACCTTTCCAAAGAGGTTTAAACCAGAGAACTACAGTAATATCTGCATATCCATGTTCATAGCAGCACAATTCACAATAGCCAAATCATGGAACCAACCCAGGTGTCCATCAACAGATGAATGAATGGATCACAAAACTATGGGAAATATGCTCAATGGAATTCTACTCAGCAATAAAGAAGAATAATGTCATTCGCAAGAAAATGGAAGGACCTGGAAAACATTATGTTAAGTGAGATTAGCCAGTCACAGAAAGTGAAGGGACATATGTTTTCTCTAATATGTGCAAGCTAGGGAGTCACTGGGATACCAGAGGGACTCCAGATAATGGAGGAGAAACTTCAGTGGAGCCAGGGAAGAGGTCTAAGGGAAGGGAGGGGGAAGACTGAGGTACATTATTGGAAATACTAACACCAACTGTGAAAATCCCAATGTCAATCTT
>PVLC010019323.1:0-33050 GCA_004027655.1 Graphiurus murinus | reverse complement strand
TTTTTTTTCACTATGCATAATTAGGCTTTAATTAAACTTAATTATTTATAATTACCTAACTAGAGATTGAATATACTATATTCTCTTCACCATGCTTGAGTACAATTTTGAAAGGTCAGTGAAGTCAGTAATTGAATAAGTATGCATGCCTTGTATCTGTTGTAATTACACTATAGTTTCCAACACTGCTGATGGGGTTTGCATAAGAGATTTCACAATATCTCTCATCAGAGATGTTGAAGCTTTTAAACAGTTAGCATAAAATATAGTAAAACATAGCTGGGTGTGATGGTGCATGCCTGTAATCCCAGTATTTGGGAGGCTGAGACAGGAGGATCACAGGTTCCAGGGCAGCAACATAGGGAGACTCTGCTTCAAAATAAAACATAAAAAGAGATGAGGGTATAGCTTAGTGGTACATCACCCCTTGGTTAAATCCCCAATATCACAAATGAAAGGAAGAAATGGAAGGAAGGAAGGAAGGAAGGAAGGAAGGAAGGAAGGAAGGAAGGAAGGAAGGAAAGAAGGAAATAGTAGAATGTAAACATCACCAAAAATAAGTAAATGTCATCTGAAATGTTGATAAATCTCAGATAAATAATGATAGTAGTACATGCTACCATTTACTGAGTCTTACCATATATCATAATTCGTACTAAATACTTTGAAAATTATCTTAGTTGATCTTTTTAACAAGCCTATCAAATAGTAGTATTCCTATTTTATAGATGAGGAACCTGAGGTTTGAATGATTAGGTGACCTTGTATTTGACCCAAGGCCTATGATTTATGAGTTTATAATTATTAATCTCTGTACTGTGCAGCCTACATGAATAGATTCTTCAAGTTATATTACTCTCATCAAAAATTCTAACAGACAGCATGCAGCAGAGCCTTTTAGGGAATTAAGGAGAGCTTACAAGAACTGCTTTTTCTTCATTCTACATTTCCCTTGGAAGTTCTGAGTCTTGATTTCCTCAAAGCAACATCTGACTAGTGGCATTGCTCAAACTTTTGGCTTGTATTTCTTTCTTACCACATACTCTGTAACACGTACTTTGAAGTAAGACCCCTTACAAAGAAAGTAAAAAGACTCAAGAAAGCAAGCTGTCAGCATGAATAAATCTTAAAGAGACTTTTGTGAGCATAAGTGTGCAGAGTATCTGAAAATGTGTCATAAATTTAGATCCCAATTAAACACATGATGTGCAATAGTTGCCTATAAAATGTGAACATGTTGTAAATATTTTAAAATCCCAAGTTTAAACATGTTGCTTAATAAGAAAGAGCTGTTATATGATGTCAAACAAAATAATACAGCATTTATGAGAAATCATATCTTTGCCTGACTTTCTCTCAGGAAGTAAAAGTAATTAGATATGGGCTGAAAAATTTTTCTTGTTTTCTCAGAATATACTTTAAAACTTAGGTGAAGGTAATTAGTTGTGGTTTACATTCTGAGGCCATAGAACAGATTGTCAGACTGAATTGACTTTTTGACCTACTGACGTCTTAAACTCTTGGCTGGTCACTAATATTTGTCACCTTCCATCTTGAAAAGTTAGTACCAACTTTAGTGGCTTATACATGAAAGGAATAGTTACATAGTTTTTGGCCTCATTGTCTTCTCTCATATATGGAAGCTAGAATGAAATGGGAAACAAAACAGATATGAGATAAATGAGGAGAAATACCAGTAAAATAATGGAAGGGAATTTGGGAGCGGGGGGAGGAGAGGGAAAGGGGAAAAGGGAGACTTGATGAAAGAAACAGTTCAAACAATCCTTTGTACATATGTGAGGCTATCAATACCAATATCAATATTATGGATGACGAGGGAGAAGAAGCAGGTTGGGATCTGGAGGGACACACACTGAGTGTTGAATGCATGAATGTTTCAATCACATGAAAACTCCATATGGTGTATAATTATAATGCAGCAATAAAAGTATATTAAGAAAATAAAAATAATTGTACTTGTGTACTCTAGATAGTGGTATGCAAGTGCACTTATTTCTAGATTGCAGTATCTCATAATTCCAAATCATATTAATTATAGCTACTTCATTTATACTTTTTCTGCTGATGAATGCATTTGAGTTTGCAATTCTATTTTTGGCCTAATGTGTATAAACAAATGCAATAATGGTTTTTGTTCTTTTGGTGGTAGCAATTGAACCCAGGGCCTTGTGCGTAGTAGGCAAGTGCTCTACCACGGAAATATATCCCCATCCCCAATAATGGATTTTATTTGAACAGAGTGATTAGGGCACTGTGGGGTACAAAGGAGGAGAGGATGCTTCATAAGTTTGGGAAGACTTTAGAAAATATCTCTTCAGTTGATTTTGAATGGTGAGTAGATATTTCTTAGGTGTACAAGGTAGGAAAGAAGGGTATGGTATAATGGGGGAGCTTATGATAAAAGAGGAGAATTCAAAGGGAAGCAGGGTACCAAATTATGGGAACTTTAAGGAAATGATATATAAGTAAAAGGAGGATAGGTGCTAAATTATAGAGAACATTGAATTAAATAATATTGAAAGGTTAATAATTACCGTATTCTCTTTGTGTACCTTAAATAATATAGCTATGTTTTCTACTCCAAATATGTCCCTGATCAGCCATGGGTATAGAATTGGAGCTTAGGGAGTAAATGATGGACTGCTTATAATCTGATTTTTTTTTAATTGGTGCATTGTAATTACACATCTTTTTTTTCACATATTATTCCTTTAATTTTTTGTCCAAATTTGCATGCATACATACATATATACATACATACATATTTATTTATTTATTATTATTAATGCATTGTAAGCATACATCTTTGTTAGGTACAAATTGATAATGACATATGTGCCCACATTTCTCACTTGACCCCTTCCCCAAATTCCCACCCTGCTCCCTTGCCCTCCCTCCCTCTCAAGTTCAGTTTAGTGAGAAACCTTGATGTACATTAGGGTGCCCCCCACCCCGTCTATTCCTTTCCATTAAATCAACTTCTTTGTTTATCAAGGGTCTCTCCTTTTCCATCTGGAGACCCTCTTATGCCCCATCTTCTCCCTAGCATCCGCATATTAGGGAGAACATATGCTTCTTTACTCTTTGTGACTGAATTACACATCTTAATGAAGTACAAGCTGGTAGAGGAGAGGCATCCATGAACACAGTACTCTATAATCTGATCTTAAATAAATATCCTGAAGATAAAAACTGGAAAGGGATATAAGGAAACTTTCTAGAGTGACGGAAGTGTTTTATCATGAATGCATATATTAGGCCATTTTTCCATTGCTATAACAAAATACTGAAGGGTATATGCTTTATAAAGAAAAGAGGTTTATTTAGCTCACAGCTTTAGAGGCTAAAAGCCCATTATTGGGTGGCCCCATTGGTTTGGCCTCTAGTGAGGGTCTTAGGGTGGATGGCATCACGGTTTAGAAACATATGTAGAAGAGATCATGTGGCAAGACAGGAAGCCAGTAAGCAAGGAGCCAGACTTACTCTGTTACAACAACCCACTCTCTTGAGAACCAACTCCACCAAAGTACATTAATTCCTTCCCAGGACAGCATCCCCTAATTCCACTTATAACTTTTTTTTTCTTTTTTTTAGAAACTGCCATTTTATCTTCCATAGCAGCTCCAGCATTTTACATTCATACTAATAGTGAACAAGAGCGCAAATTTCTCCACATTTTCTTTCTTTCTTTCTTCCTTTCTTTCTTCCTTCCTTCCTTTCTACTTTCTTTCTTTCCTTCTTTCTTTCTTTCTTTCTTCTTCCATAGTAGGTGGTATCCTAATGGTTGCTAGGTGGTATTTCATTGTAAAAAGTTAGGTTTGGGTATTAATAATGACAAGTTCAAAGCGATTAATTCATCTCTTCCATCATGAAGAGTAGAGTATAGCCTTGGGCTTTTTTGTCTCTCAGAACCTCAGGTTTGTAAATTGAAAATGGGAAAACTAATATTTAATTTGCAAGACTGTGGTAGGATTAGAAATAAGAAATGACGTGTGTAAGCCAGGCGTGGTGGTGCACACTTGTAATCCCAGTACTTGGGAGGCTGAGACCAGAGGATCCGGGTTCGTGGTCAGCCTCAGCTACCTAGAGAGGCCCTCTACAACTTAGTGAGACCCTGTTTCAACATAAAGAATAAAAAATAGGGATAGGGGTATAGCTCGTAGGTAGAATGCCCCTGGGTTCAACCCCCAGTACTGCAAAAAATAAATAAATAAATAAATAAATAAATAAATAAATAAATAAATAAGTAAATAAATAAATAAATAAATAAAATGCAAAGAAATGATGTATGTAAGGTTTCTAGTACTAGAACCTTAATAAAATATATGAGACCAATGACAAATATTAGAGTTCTCCAGAGAAACAAAACCAAGAGGATAAATATATCTTGAAAGTGATTTATTTCAAAGTCTGGCTCATGGGAGGAGGGAAACTGATAAGTCCCATAATTTGGCATGTGCAAACTGGAGAGCCAGGGAAGCCTGTGATGCAGTGCAAAGGCCAGAGAGGTGGAAAACCTTTGGTGTAGATTTCAGCTCAAGTCTGAAGGTCCATAAATTAGTAGGGCTGAGGGCAGGAGAAGGATGTCACCACTAATGCAGTTGGTGGAGAGAAAATCTAACCCTCCTCCGCCTTTTTATTCTATTGAGCCCCTCAGTGTGACTGGGATGATACCTACTCACATCATGGAGGGCCATCTGCTTTCCTCAGTTCACCAAATCAAATGTGAACCCCTTCCAGATCCACTCCAAAATACTGCTTTGTGAGATATCTGGGCACTCCACAGCCCAGTCAGTTTGACACATGCGACAAACCATCCCAGCAACCATCAGTGAAACTCTCCTTGGTGGGAGGGGAAAGAATTCGACTGTCTTGAAGGTCAGCTTCCATATAAGGAGTCCTGCTAGCTTGATAATGGCTTCTTGCCTACTATTTCTTTAACATTTATAAGGAGATTCAGGATTCACTATCTTTCTCCCTAGTCTTTTGAATCATGCTGAAATTTTAAATTCTCTTGCTTTGCACCAAATAGCAAATTCCTGATGTTAAATTCATTCAGTGACTACTAGAGCATACTAACATATATAATTAGTCTTACTAAAAGTCAGAAAGCTAGCTGTCTATGCCTCTATTTAACATGACATGCAATGAGCATATTGTAAGTCCAAGCTGAGCTCCCACTGTGCCATGCTGGTCCTAAATGCAGACTCACTGCAATCCTCCAGTGTGACTTGTGTGAGCCAACAAAAGAAAACTCACCCACAAGAGCAGATTGCCATCTTTGTATAGAAGTCTGAATGACTGAAATACAAATGTTCGTGTGTTTATAAATTCGAGTAAAAGCCTTTTATTTGTTGGGGTTCTATTTCCCCTCTGATGCACACATGTAAGTTTATATGCAGAGACAGATTACTTAGGTCCAAATACTTGTTCTTTTACTTAATAGGCTACTTAGCCTCTTTATCTTCTAATTTCTTATGCATAAAATGCAGTATAAATAATAGGCATCTCATAGGATTGTCAAAGGTCTAGTTGTAGTGCAGATTAAATGCATTAATCCATGTATAACCCATAAAACAGTGCTTATTGCATATAAAGGCTATATCAGTATTTGGGGTTATTATTGCTGTAGGCTTTTTTAAAAATGACACTATAATGTGCCACTTCATCTAGAAAGTTTTTCATGTGTTCAATGATGGATTTAGATAAGCTGGTATTGTGTTTATTCTAGTTTATTTAGGGCTGAAGACATGCCGGTGCATTTTTAGAACATAAGAGTTGAATTTTCTAACTATGCATTCAGTTTAATCTTAGAGAGAAACCAAAAGGATAAACCATTTTTACAAATAAGAGTTAAACATTTTTGTGCTTTACTGAACTGATGAGCAAAAAGTAGTTGAATGATAGCCAATAATAACAAAGTGAACAAAGTCTATAGTCCTAAAGTGTGCACACAGCAGTATTCTAGTTAAAAGACTGAAAAGTCTTATTGTAAAGTGACACAACACTCTTATAACTCCACATCCTAATCATATCCCCAGTGTGCTGCGCTGTAAAATCCATCTCTCTCACCACAATGCAGAAAGCTCATACTGGCAGGGTTATCTGTGACCCTTGGCATTTGGTATTACAGTGGATTAGAACTACATTTAATATTTTGTGGAGTAAAAAACAGCATCCTTCAGTGGTTAAAATTATCCACTTGGCATAAAACAATGCCAAACAATGAATAAAAGATTCTTTTTGCAAGTATTATTTCTTTACTCTTTAGTTGCTCCTGAATTGGTCTTTTGAAATATAAAAATTGTGTAATGGTTTCAAAATAAAATCTATGAAAAATGTACTGAATATGTGACACATTGGAGAGGGTGGTTAGCAGAATGTCTGTGTATGTCCTTTGAGTCCAGAATTCAGTGTTTGTGACTGTGGTTCAAGCTGGCCAGCCAGGAGATTCTCTCCTGCAATGCCATTGTTTAAAGAGGTGAGGATTGGGTTCTAGAGAGGTTATATTTCTCGGCCTGTGTTACATTACTTCTTAAAGACAGAAGCTAGATGAGAACACTGGTATCCAGCTCTTGCCACAACATTAACTTTTATTTTTCCTTTCTAATTTTTATGGACTCGTGGAAGTCAAAAAAAATCACTATGTCCACATCACTTTTTAATCCCACATCCAGACTATAATCTACAAACACATTGACTTAAATATGACTGCAGTTTTCTACTAAGCTCCAGGCCTCTCTTCTGTGCTATTTTCTTTGCCAGCAAGTCTGTCATAACACATGATTTCTCTCAAGGGTTCCCGAAAGAGGTGATTCTGGGAGCCAATTGACAGAAGGCCAGAGTCCTGAGGCCATCAGCTAATATCCATACATATTTACACATTATATGCTTTTATTAAAATGAGTGTTTCAGGCACAGCCCCAGTATAAGTTTTTCCCACTGACCTCATTTAGAATGTAGAGAAAATAAATTGGTGCAAAAGTTCAGCAGAGTGGAAAAGGGCTTAGGAACAGGTTCAAGGACACTGAACAGTCCGTGCCGCGCCATTCTACACCCACAGCCCCTGAGGTATGGGAGAAGGTAGCCACAGACATTTATCTCGCAAACGTTGTCATATTTAATGTCCTGTAATCCAGCCACGGTGGCCACAGTGGAGGCTCATGGATCTATACTCTAGGATTCCCTGTTTAGGAAGAGATAGAAGGACAGTCGCTTTTCTTGAGAGGCATGTCCCACTGAGATATTCCAGATCTGCTCTAACTGATTAAGACTCAATCATGTTAGTAGCCTCTTAACTATTTGTGAAACTGAGGAGGGAACAGTAGAGTTAGGGGAGGAGCTGTGAGCTATGGCACAGGCCTATAATTCTAGTACGTTGGAGGCTAAGACAAGAGGATCATAGGTTTGAGGCCAGCCTCAGCAATTTAGCAAGACTCTGCTTCAAAGTAAAAATAAAATAGGGCTGGGAGTGTGGGTCAGAGGTAGAATGCCTCTGGGTTCAATCCCCAGCACATACACACAAAAAATTGAGTAACCAAGACAGGAAGCAAAGGACTCATGCTTCTTGGAGAACAACAGGTTACCTGGGTCACTTCAACTGCAGGTATTACTGAGTAACTACTGTGTGCTGGGCACTGTACTACATGCTTGGGACAAAGTATATAAAATAAAACCCTAACTTCATGTAGTTTCATTTTATTGGGGAAAAGAGGTAACAATAAGGTATTGATATAATAGATAAATAGTAGGTTTGAAAGTGAAAAGTCTTCTATGGATTTTTTTTTTAAAGTAGAGTTCTAGGTAAGGTGGCATACACCTGTAATCCCAGTGCTTGGGAGGCTGAAACAGGAGGATCTCAGGCTTGAGGCCAGAGTATGGTAACTCAGAGAGACCCTGTTTCAAAAAAAAAAAAAAAAAAAAAAAAAAAAAATATATATATATATATATATATATATATATATATATAAAATAAAATAGAGGGTTGGGTGTATATCTGAGAAGTAGATCATCCCTGGGTTGAATCCCTAGTAACACACACACACACACACACACACACACACACACACACACGAGTAGAGCTTGGTAAGGGGATCAAGAGAATTAATTAATGATAATGATGGATGAACTGGCAATTTTAAGCAAAGTACTCTTAGTAAATTTTGCTAAGAAGATATTTGAGCAAACACTTGTAGGAAGTGAGGGAATTGCTACCTAGATATCCCATCACTGTTTCAGTCCACTCTGGGCTTGCTGCACTGAGTTAGATTAAGAGGCAGAGGATTGGAAGTTGTCAGCGGCACTCATCTATGAGGGGTGCTAAAAGAGCACTGGAAATGTAGCAAGGTGTGCTTGCCAAAACTTCCCTGAGAAAGAGCATTACATGTGATAGAAAGGAATTCTTAAAAATGTGTTTGCAGCAGAAGTGAGACTTGCCTCAAGAAATATACAATTTCTCTTAGCCATTGTAGACATACAATTCCTACACTTCTAAGGATAAATTCTCATTTCTCTATGTTTCTATTTGGGGGCTGTTTCATTTACCTGAATGAATTTAGGATTTTCTCATCAGCTGAATTTTTTCTACATTTCTCCAAGTAATTCTTAGCATCTCTGTTAATAGTGGAGAATTCTGGGGTACAGAGGTGACATTGTTAGGTTGCACTAGCGTAGGGGGAGGTGTTGCCACGCTCGCAGATCCTCTTGGTTTCCTTTACTGGCTCTGTGGGTCCATCCCCAGGTGTCGTACTTTGCTCCTAGCAACTGGCACTTAACCACTCTCCTGAGACATTGGAGTCACTGGTGCCTCACCTGTGCCGCAGGACCTGAGATTGTGTGCTCTTTCCTTCCCTGTCTCCCACCCAGCCCTTCCTGCCATGCTGTAGTCAACGCCTAATTGAGGGGGATAAAAGCCCAGGTCCTTCACCTGAACCAGAGGAGACCTTGAGATCAGGCAGAAACCACACTCTTGGCTTCTTCTCCTTCCCTATTCTGCTTCCCTACCCTACTTCCTTATGGGTCTCTTTTAAATCATTGCACCTGAATCTTTGCTTAAGTTTGTATTAAAAAGCAAAGAAACAAACAAACGCAAACTATAACAGAGTACCCATAACTGAGTCAAAATTATGGCTACACATTTCAGCCTTAGAAGTGCTAATAAGTGCATAGCTGCTGAGATACTGCCTATAATTCTTTATTTTCCTTCTTATCTAAATCTTTTCCTTGAAATTGGGATGATCCTATCGCGGATGGCAAGTCCTTTCCTAGGAAAATATTAGAATTACCAGATTCTTAGATGTTCACGGGGAGCCCTGAGTATAATAGTACCTTCATTGTGGTGAAGGTAGTTTTGTGTACACTTTGTAAACAAGTAAAGACATATTTAACCATCTAACACTGTTGATGCAAAAATTATTGAATTCCTTTATTAAATAATATTTTAAAATTTTTTTCCTGAGCATTTAGTCATGAATTAAAGGCTTGATTAATTACATTTCCTATAATAATTTTGACATTGTTGAATATCTCACATAAATCATAGATTTAAAAATCATATAAATGAATAAAGTTATACGTAACTTTATTCTAAAACACCAACCCTATGGATTTAAAGTCACTTTATTTTTTTCCTATATTAGTTTCCAGACCATCCTTGGATTGTAACTCTACTGACTTGGCTATCTTCCAAGGATTTTAATAATATAATTTAAACATCTTCCTAGGGTTGCAGAAATATTGGCACGTGCCGCCATGAGGGTTCTAATCTCATCTGTGGATAAACTCACGGACACATGAGTAATTTGAACGGGTGATAAGGTAGGCAGGTAGGGTGTGGCTGTGGCTGACTAGGTTACTGGGGTGTGGCCTTGGAGACTACATACGTGTCCCTCATCCCCTCCCCTGCTGTCTCTGCTTTCTGCCACCATTCCCTGAGCTTCACAGATGTGACTCTGCCTTATATGGATGAAAACATCTGAAACTTTCAGAACTATAAGCAAATAAATCTTCCTTCTTCTAAGTTGTGGTTGTCAGGTGTTTTAGGTCACACTGATGAGAATGCAGACTGAAACAAGCAGTAAGTTATAAGAGTTCCAGTTCCTCTGTACCATCACCAATGCTTTCATTCTTTTTAATATTAGACCTTGCAGTGGGTGTAAAAGGACATCTCTTGTGGTTTTATTTTATATTTCTCTGATAACTAATGATTCTGACCACATTTCCATGTGTTTACTGGTCACATATAAACTTATTTGTGCAAAAGATCTGTTTAAATCTTCTGCCTACTTTTTTGATTGAACCATTTGTGTTTTATTATTGAGTTTCAAGATGTCCTAAAGTGTTCTGGATACAATTTTTTGTCAGATACATGTATTGTGAATGTATTTTCAGTTATAACATGTCTACTTTGTTTTTTAATGCTCTTAATGTGATAGTAGAAGTATTTATTTTGATAAAATTCAATTTTTACTCATATGGTATGTATTTTGTCTTCTAAGAAAAAGAATTTTTGCTTATGCTAGTGTCATGAATATTTTTCCTATGTGTTATTTTAGAAATATCATTATTTAAAATTTTTATGTTTAGTTGTATAACCCATTTTAAGTTAATTTTTATGTATGGTGTGAAGAAAATTTAAGGTTCATTTTTCTCCATATGAATATCCAATTGTTCCAGTAGCATCCATTGAAAAGAGTATTCTTTTCCACTGAATTACTGTAGTTCCTTTGTTAATTGGCTAAATATTTTTTGTTTTCTTTTAAAATCATTAATTACAAAAGTATAATAATTATTGAAATCAAAGATTGCTAGCCAGTCATGGTGGCACACACTTGTAATCCTAGTACTTGGGAGGCTGAGACAGGAGGATCACAGGTTCGAGGACAGCCTCAGCAAGTAGTGAGATTCTCATCACCTAGTGAGACCGTGTTTCCAAAATAAGAAATAAAATCTGGCTGGGGGTATAGCTTGAAGGTAGAATGCCTCTGGGTTCTATCCCTAGTACCACAACAAACAAATAAACAAACAAACAAAAAATATTGCTAAATTCTCCAACTTTGTTCTACTTTTTCAAAATTGCTTTGGTTATTCTATATCCCTTACATTTCTATTTATATATTATGGTGGTCACCACAACTATAAATTAATCTGGATTTATCTGACTCAACATTTTATTAATACTTTTCTTAAGTATGTGATTTTCTTGACCACAGAGGGTTTTTTGTTTTTTATTTTGTTTTTGTTTTTCTCTCTATTTGGCAATACATAGTTGCTCACATTTTCCGGTAATTCTTCTAACTACTTTGTTTTATATTATGGAAGATGCTTCCCTTTATAGACATGTATAAAAAAGTATTTCGTGAACTGCAGTTATCTCATGACTACTAAAATCCTTATAAATTTCATTGTTACCATAAAGGCCCATAGGTAAACATTAGTATAATGACTAAGTTTTCGATTCCAGGAAAACACAAACTCTACTGACATGTTCATGTAATTAAAAGACTATCACTTATGTTATATAAAGAAGGAGAACATAATTTAATTCCCTAAAAGATAAAATCTTCTAGATATTTTTGGACTGCAGAATACCCCTCTCTGAGTTGAAATCCTCAGGAGTTATATCATCCTGGAGATTTTTATTGGCCCAGATTTATTGCAAAGTCGGCATCATAACGACAAGTTCCGAAAGATGAAAGAGCTTACTTCAGGATTTAAAGTGTGCCACAGAGGGATGAAACAGAAGTTTAAGACAATAACTTTACAGATGCACAGCAGGAATTCTAGGTTTATATTTTGGAAAGGAAATTGTGTAGGAGAGGTTTTACATGTGTAGTTCTGTATTCATACTAACAATCATGGGGACTTTCTTTCTTTTCTCTCTTCCTTTCTGTGGTTCTGGAAACTGAACCTATGGGCCTTATGCATGCTAGGCAAGTGCCCACCAGTGAGCTACACCCCTAGCATGGGACTTTGATATTTTATCTGAATCTTCATACTTCAGAGGTAACAGTGAAATAGGTTTCAATCATAAATTGCTATATACTGTAAACTCAATGTATTCAAAACTGTACCTAGCATGGTGAGGTAACAGATTCAATTTTTACATACATATTAATATATGTATTTGTTTAAGTTTTAGATTAGAATGAGAATTATTATGAATGTGACAATGGCTTGCTGGTAAGACCATGAGCCCAGCCATCCAACTGGCCTACACCAAAATGCTTCTTTCAGAGTTCATGGACTTAGCCATATTCTTCAGGCCAGCCAGAGCACTTTAGTGGCAGGCAGCAGAAACTCACTTAAATCTAACTCAAGAACTTGATCAAAATACAGTAAGGTTCATAGAAACACAAGAATTGGACCCACTACGTACTCAGGCCCTGGGACCTGAAATAGAAAAACTGTCAGTAATCAAGACTACTCTATTTCTCTGATGATTGCAGGGGTATGGGGTCTCTGTTGCTCTCTGTGTATATGATCTAACTTCATCCTTGCCTCTCTCTTTTTCAGCTTGTACTCTACTTGGAAGGGTCTATCTATCCTTTGTTTTACTCTTTTTCCTTCCTTCCTTCCTTCCTTCCTTCCTTCCTTCCTTCCTTCCTTCCTTCCTTCCTTCCTTCTTTTCACTTGGAATTGAACCCAGAGGTATTATACCTCTGAGCTATACCTCCATCCCTTTTTATTTTTAAGTATAAAACAGAGTCTCACTAAGTTGCTGAAGACCTTGCTAAGTTGCTAGAGGCTGGCTGAGAACCTGGGACCCTCTTGTCTCAGTATTTCAAGTACTGCCGTTAAGGCATGCACCACCACACCCTGTTTATCATGTTGCTCTTTATGGTTACATTTTCTTCTTTTATTTTTAAATCTCTTAAACATTTTATTTTATTTATATACTTTTATTGGTGCATTGTAGTCTCACATCATAATGTAGTTCAGAATGATAGGGACATACATACATACAGCACTATGGTTACATTTCTAACCCCCCATCTGCTAATTAGCTGATTGCCTCAGTCTCCACATTTCCAGGGAAGATTGGCTCCACTTTTAGCCAAGCCTCACAAGGCATAAGCTGTGGGAGCATATGGAAGCATTATTTCGGGGTCAATTGTCACATTGGGTCCAATGAGCTGTGGTCAAGGAGAGGGCCTGGGGTCATTCACAGAGGGCATGGTTACTCAGGACACTGAGCCTGCAACATAGTGTATCTAAATGTTTGTTGAATGAGTGAGTGAGTAATGAATCAGTGTGGTTGTCTGAAGAACAGAATAAAGTGGACAACCTTGAAGAGGAAATTTGGAGATGCTCCAGTATCAAAGGGAACAGAAGCAGAAGGCATTAAATTTATATGCCTTTTATACTGAATATAAATAGGTTATATTAAAAGATACTATGCCATTTATTCATCACAAAATTACATGCATTAGAAGCCCTGCTGAGTGGAAGGAGAAGACCAGATCAAAGGAGCTGCAGTATGATTCTGCAGACCTAACTCTTGATATTATTTCATTTTAAGTTTTTGCTGGTGTTTTTGCAAGTAATTTACATCATACTATACAGCAGTAATTTTTTTCATGAATTTAATCGTGTTCTTTGGGGGAAACCACAGTTGGCATGTTAATAGGCCTTTTATTTATCAATCAATATATTTATTAATTTAACCTGAAATATTGAAAACTAAAGATTGTAATGGCTTAGTTGAGCTGTTTATAGCACAGTTCTGAGCTCTGAGGATGCTTTTCTTCTGAGTTCCCCCTGGACAAGAGACATTTTTAAATGTTCCTGTGTGTGTGTGTGTGTGTGTGTGTGTGTGTGTGTGTGTGTATGTGTGTGTGTGTTTGTTGTTCTGGAGATTGAACCAAAGGGCATTCTATCTCTGATCTATATCCCCAGACCTTTTTGTTTTTAACTTTGAAAGGGTCTCACTAATTTCCTGAGGATCTTGCTGAGCTGCTGAAACTGGCCTTGAATCTTCAATCCTCCTGTATCAGTTCTCAAGTACTGGGATTATAGGTGTATGCCGCCACACAGGTTTATAGGATCTTGCTAAGTTGCTGGGGTTGGCCTTGAGCCTGTGACCCTCCTGTTTCAGCCTCCCAAGTAATGGAATTACAGGCGAGTGCCACTGTGCCAGGATGGTCCTACCTTTTTAAAATATTTTTTTCTTTAGATTTTTTTCCACTCTTATACTGGATTTCATATACCTACCTGAACTTTTCTGTACCTCAAGCTTCTTTATTATGTCTACAGAGAATTATATTGTCTTAAATGCGTAGAGGAAATTATGTCTTGTAAATCCCTTCATCCATTTTCTGTCATGTGCTTACAGTGTGCTTCCACATTGAATCCTTTGCTTTCTGAACCATAATTTGGGAATCATTTGGAGCTCTGTTGGCTGAATATGCAGCCATCCATAGCTGCTTCAGAACTCCAAACATTTGCTTCCAGAAATAGCTCGGCAGAGGTCTATATTCAAATACCAGCAAAGGAACCAGTTGACCTTTACTGTGTCATGTCTTGTATTTTTCTCTGCTTGCTTCCATTTGACCTTCAGATATCCATGCCAAACCCATTAAGTAGCGTGGGTCTATAACAGGCACAGAGGGGCCAGGACAATGTGCCTCGGCAATATTTGCCAGATGAGCCTTTGGGAATTCATGAGCATAAACACTTTCTTTTTTTTTTAAATATACTTTTATGGGTGCATTATAGTCTCACATGTAAATCATATTGATAATAACATACATGTACACAGAACTTGGTGGGCTTTCCCCCAGCTCCCTCACCATATCCCCATTCCCATATAGGGTAATGAGTATGACATTGGTATTCTCACATATGTACTGGGGATGGAATCAAGGGGCATTCTATCTCTGAGCTACACCCCCTCCCCTTTTTGCTTTTAAAGCCTAGATAGATACGTATATAAAGTTGATGGTGGTAATTCCTTCATGGATCCTAACTTTTCCCTCTTCTCTCCCCCTAGACCACCTGCCTAGCTCCACTGAAGTTTCTCATCCATTATTTGGAGTCCTTCTGGTGTCCCAATTGTTCCCTAGCTTCTACATATTAGAGAGAGCATATGTCCTTTCATATTCTGTAACTAGCTAACCTCATTTAACATAATGTTCTCCAGGTCCTTTCATTTTGCCTGCAAATGACATAATTTTGTACTTCTTTATTGATGAATAGAATTATTTTGTGTAAATATCCCATAATTTTGTAATCCATTCATCTGTTAATGAATACCTAGGTTGGTTCCATATTTTGGCTATTGTGAATTGTGCTGCTATGAACATGAATATTATTGTAGTTATCTTATTTAAGTCCCTTTGGAAAGATACTCAGGGAGGAGCCAAGATGGCACCTGAGTGAAACACATTGCCTTAGGCGCTGAGAGCTCAAATATCAAATCTGCCATAGAAGCAGCTTCTTAACGGAAGAAAAAAAAAAAAGCAACAAAAAAGCGAAATTTGAAATACAACCAAAGAGACTGGGGTCTTTAGAGAGCTGACCAGGGAGAGCAAAAGAGTCCAGCGCACAGCGGCTTGGCGCCGGATCGTGAGCCGTGGTGGCCAGCCAGACGCCGGGGTCTGCTAGCATCGCTGTGGATCCAGCGACAAGACGTGGAGGAAGTGACTCCAGAACTCCGCACCCTGCCCAGGCGGCAATCCAGCACCTTTCACAGTGACTGGAATGCATGGGACAACTAGCATAAGCCCCTGCAGGACCACCCCAGCTCACCTCTCTCCCCAGAGGCAGAACAGCGAGCAACTGTACTGCGGAGCTTGAATTAAAACTGCTACAAATGCAGCTTCTTGACAGAAGGAAAGAGGAACAAAGCAGCAGAAGAGAGAACAAGGCAATGAGAGGAGCTGAACAGAACCCAGGGAGAACAAGGGAGCCAGCACGCGCCATGAACTGCGGCTGCCATTTTGTGAGCCACCATCTTCCCAGCCAGGATTCTGCCAGCTACTCAGAGCTTCATCGACCTCCTATGCCCCCAGCGACCAGAGGTAGGGTAAGCAACTATGAAACTCCATACCATAATCAGGCAGCATTTACCCCCAAGTTCAACAGTGAACAAGAACACCTGGGACAACCATCTTAAGCCTGCGCTGAGGTCACCCAGCTCACCCCTCCCACCAGAGCCAGAGCAGCAGGGATCTGTAAGTTGGATTGCACCCCTGGGGAGCAGGGGTCCCTATACAAAGGACAGACTCAGTCACCAGCCCTTCTAGTGATTAGGTAGGAACAGAAGTGCTGGAAGAACCCAGTGCACATAGGGCATCTGAAAATGCCCGGCATTTAGACTGCACTCCCGCCACCAACAAAGGCAGGGTGAGAGACGCAGACAGGCCTCGTGGAGAGCTCAGAGACACAAGCTTGCAGCGGGAGAGGCATCAGGAAGCCCCTGCCTGCACTGACAAAGCAAATAGAAATGCCAGAGACACACTCGAAAATTTAAGCTCTGTACTTACGAATTAGCAGGGTTTTTGTTTTTGTTTCTTGTTGTTGTTTTCTGGTTTGGGGGTGTTTTTTTGTTTGTTTTTCGGGGTTTTTTTTTTGGTGTTATGTTTTATCTGTTTTCATTTTGTTTTGCCTTGATTTATTTATGTTTGTCTGGATGATTGGTTGCTTTGTTATTTCTTGCTTAGGTTGTCGAATCCCCTCCTTATCCCTTTTACAAGCGTCCCTCCCTCTCTCCCATCTATATTCTTCTCCTCAACACTTTTCCTCCTCTTTTTTTTCCCTTTTTATCCTGTCTCATATCAAGACCATCTCATACTACCACACTCAAAACTCTATATTGACTACAGGAATCCCCCAACATATCTACCATCTGTAATCTTTACAATATATCACCTCAACACACTCAACCTCCTATTCCACTGGACCATACCCACTACTTTACTTACTCTATACTTGAATTCATCACTGTGACTTCTCACCCAACCTTCACCACTGAACACAACCTGTCCCTATATATACCAGCAGACACTTCTAAACTCCCACTGCAGAGATTGGATGAGAAAACCTGCAAGAGCAGCAAATATATAAATTTAAGAACAGGGGAACCACGGGAAGTAAAAAATAGCAGAGAAACAATGAGCCACCACAACCAGTCAATAACAGATCTCACCAACACAGAATGGCAGAGATTACCAGAAGAGCAATTTAGATCTTTAATACTAGAAACAATACTGGATTTTTGGAAAGAATATAAGGAGAGTTGGAAAGAAATAAAGGAACAAATAAAGAATGTGATGACCTGAAAAGGAACCAAAAAGAAGCATTGAAGGAAGTGAAAGATGAAATAACTGAAATGAAGGCATCAATGCAAACTATAAACAGTAGATTAGACCACATGGAAAATAGAATATCACTCTTAGAAGATGACCATTCCAAAAATGAATCCATAGTACGTAATTTAGAAAAAAAAAAATTTCAACAGTATGAATTGAACATCGAAGAGATCTGGGCCAATTTTAAAAGAGCTAACCTAAGAATAATAGGCATAGAAGAGGGATTAGAAGTTGAAATTAATGGAATAAACAATCTTTTCAAAGAAGTAATATCAGAGAACTTTCCAAACGTAGAAAGAGAAGTTGACACACAGGTACAGGAAACATACAGAAATCCCTCATGACAAGACCAAAAAGAAGAGGTTCACCATGCCACATAATAATCAAGTTGATGAATGTAGAGGCTAACGAGAGAATTCTAAAGGCAACAAAAGTAAAAGGCCAAGTGACATTTAGAGGCAAACCAATCAGAATCACTCCAGACCTCCCAAATCAAGTCATGAAAGCCAGGAGGGGCTGGAGCAACATATTCCAAACTTTGAAAGAAAATAACTTGCAGCCAAGATTCTCCTACCCAGCAAAACTCTCTCTCAAAATTGATGGGGATATAAAAACCTTTCATGATAAACAGAAACTGAAAGCATTTCTGTCTTCCAAACTAGCACTGGAGAAAATACTCAAAGAGATTAACTACAAAGAAGAACTAACAAGTAAACATCAGAACCAGAGAAACAATAATTTCCAGGAAGCAAACAACTAAGCAAAGAAGAATAAACACCACCAAAATAAGAAGTCAAAACTCAAAATGTTAGGAATTAAAAATCATCTTTCAATAACCACACTGAATATAAACGGTCTCAACTCCCCAATAAAAAGGCACAAGGTGGCTAAATGGATCAAAACCCAGAACCCATCTACATGCTGCCTGCAAGAAACACACCTTACAAACAAAGATTCCCACAAATTAAAGGTGAAGGGCTGGAGTAAGGTAATCCATGCCAATGGAACCTAAAGACAAGCAGAAGTAGCAACCATGATATAAGATAAATTAGACTTCAAGCTTAAGCTTATCAGAAGAGACATCTTGAGTTCACTCTTGTGCAGGGTGAGAGGTAAGAATTTAGTTCCATTTTTGTACAACTGGATAATTAGTTTTCCCAACACCATTTGTTGAAAAGGCTGTCCTTTCTCCAACATATGTTTTTGGCACCATTGTTGAAAATCAATTGGCTATAAATGTGTAGATTTGTTTCTGTATCTTCTATTCTGTTCCATTTGTCTATGTGTTTGTTTTTGTATCAATGCCATGCTGTTTTTATTACTATTGCCTTGCAGTATAGTTTGAAGTCCCCTGAATGGCTCTTATTGCTGAGAATTGCTTTGGCTATCTGGGTCTTTTGTTTCTCCATATGAAATTTATGACTGATTTTTCTGGGTGTGTGAAGAATGACATTGGTATTTTGATAGGAACTGCATTGATCATAAAGGAATGAATGTAGAAATCAACAACAGGAAGACTAAAAGAAATTGCATGAATACATGGAACTGAATGATAAACTTTTAAATGAGGACTGGATTAGAGAATAAAAAAAATCCTTGAATTAAACAAAAATAGAGACATGACATACCAAAATCTATGGGATACGTTGAAAGCAGTTTTAAAAAGAAAATTTATAGCACTGAGTGCCCACATAAGAAAAACAAATAAATAACCTAAAGACACACCTCACGGACCTGGAAAAACAGAACAGTCTAATCATAAAGCACTTTCAAAAGACTCCTCTGAGCTGGGCAGAGTGGCACACATCTATAATCCCAGTACTTGGGAGGCTGAGACAGGAGGGTTGCAGGTTCAAGGACATCCTCAGCAATGTAGTGTGGCCCTCAGCATCTTAATGAGACCCTGTTTCAAAACAAACAATAAAATAGGACTGGGGATGTAACTCAGAGGTAGAATGTCCCCAGGTTCAGTCCTCAATATTACAAAAAATAAAAAAATAAAATTTAAAAATAAAATAGAGCTGGGGTGTAGCTCAGAGGTAGAAGACTCCCAGGTTCAATCCCCAGTCTCTCTCTCTCTCTCTCTCTCTCTCTCTCTCTCTCTCTCTCTCTCTCTCTCTCTCTCACACACACACACACACACACACACACACACACACACTAACAACGAAACTCCTCTGTTTTGCTATTCCAGTAACTCTATCATCTCTATCATGATTTACTTGGAAATATTGTATACATTCTTATCCTGGATTATCAGACATTTTAATAATGTTCAATTTTGCCCTGTCCTCTCCTATATTGCACTTGGAATCCCTAGAGTTAGTCTTTATTCCTACTTGAGCAAATGTCATCTGGCCAAAATAGATACCTATGTCAATGGTTTGAAACAGACCTGCAGGTCTAACAGTATTCAGAGGAAAAAATGTAAGTTTTTTTGTTTTTATTTTTGAGTATCAGTGTTTTAAAATAAAAGAGAAATTTAATCAAAATCTTCCAGCAGCAATTTGCAAGTCCTACTGCATGTACTCCAGTGTCCTTATAACATTCAGAGTCTTCTCTTTAATTACAAGCAGATGTGAAGATTGAAATATCATGCTTGATAAAGTAAGTAATGTGGCAAATAATTCAGAGAATTATGGCTCATTTTCTAAGACAGGACAAAGACAGAGAAAATCACCCTGAGAGGGCGCTTTCTTTATTTTGCCTGGAAATGTTCTCAATGGATATATTTCTTACTTAGTGTGATGTGGTGACCTTGCTTTAATGCTTTCTCTTTCTGATCATTCCTTAGCAATAATCCAGAAATAGGAAACCACTACCAGGTTCCAGTGGGAGTCGAATGTCAAATGCACAGAGCTGAACTTAAAAGTGTTTTAACAGGTTAAAAAGTAAAAGATCACAGAAACCACATGGACCACAGAAGGGAAAGAAGATTGTTTACAAGGTCAATTCAAAGTGTAGTCAAGTGAGTGATGTGTATCTGAGATAGAATTGTTCCAGAGACACTACTGACAGCAAGACCAGGGCATGTTGACTGTTTAAGTGAAACACACAATTAAAAAGGTCCCACTTTCCACAGTTTTCCAAACCATGCATTCTACATACATATATAACAGATAAGTGAGTACATGTGAACGATTGTGTACATGGATGTGGTATAAGTGTGTGTGTGTGTGTGTGTGTGTGTGTGTGTATGCGTGTGTGTGTAGATGTGTACATGAACAAGGTCTACCCCACTCCTGGTTATAGGTGTTCTTTGAGATTTTCTCTATTGTCCATCTCTATAGTATTTTTTAAATGTTTCTTTTTGTTGCTTTTATGTCTGCTTCAAATGTGTAGGTTCATATCAAACTGGTTTCTTCCTCTATCATCAACTCTGTCCCTTCCTCCCCACAAGTGGACTCACTTCTCACCCTCCTTGTCACCATAATTTGTGGATGACTTGCCATTTACTGTGTGTTCTGCTGTAAGCTAGACTCCATTCCCTCATGTAAAAGCTGCAGCACTGCTGAGTTGTGGGGGATCTTGGTTCTTAAAGATGAGAAAGCAGAGTCTTAGGTGGAGTGGTTTGGTCAAAGACACACAGCAAGGACTTGGACCCAAACAAACTTTGTTTTTAAGTAAAGTTATCTGTTGTTAGTGCTACCCCCCACCATTTTTAGAATACTTAACAATTTTAGGACAATTTATTATTAAATTATTAAATTGTCCTAACTTAAGTTGGTAAAATGATGAACCATCAAGAATCTATCTTTCCAAAGAGATTATGTGAAAATAACAGGTAGGCTATTAGAGAAGAGGAAGATTGGAGGAAGGTTGATGAGGTAAAAGAGGATAATAGAGGGGATATGCCACAATGAAATCTAGTATTCTGTATAGTTAAAATGCATGGATTAAAATGTCTAATTTTTCTACTATGAAATGAAAGGTAATAAAATAAATTAATTACATAAATTTTTAAAATAAAAATTTACAAGAGGTAAAGCTTTAAGAAAATTTGCAGGAAGCCAGGTGTGGTGGCGCATGATTGTAATCCCAGTACTTGGGAGGCTGAGACTGGAGCATCCAGGTTCACAGCTAGCCTCAGCTTCTTAGTGATGCCCTCTGCAAATTAGTAAGACCCTGTTTCAAAATAAAGACTAACAATAGGCCTGGGGATGTAGCTTGGAAGTAGAATACCCTGGGTTCAATCCCCAGTACAAAAAAAAAAATTGCAGGGAACAAATAACAGGACATGATGGCACATATAGAATCCCAGTACTTGGGAGGCTGACACAGGAGAATTACATCTTAGAGGCCAGCCTCAGCAATTTAGCAAGACCTTCAGCAACTTAGAAAGACTCTATTAAAAAAAGAAAAATTAAAAAGGACCTTAGAAGTACAATAATATTCCTGGATTCAACCCCCAGTGCCAAACAAACAAACAAACAAACAAACCAAAACCAAAAAGGAGAGGAGGAACTAAACAAAGAAACATAACCAAAGATGTTAAGTTAAAAAAAGCAAAAAGGAACAGTAGGGAAAGAAATAAAAAGTTCTGCCCTGGTGTGGCCTTGTATAGTTCCTTACCCTACCAGAGCACCAATGGACATTATCAGCAAAGTATGTAAAATAATCACTAATATCTCCAATACAGAAAAAAGCAAATGGAGATCTCATTTCCTTTTCCCAAAGGACGTTTGAGCAGCAGCTGAGGAGAATTAGGTAAAGCAGAAAAAATTAAAAGCTGGGGCTGGCTCAGCTGATTTGGGGGTCATTGAAGATAGACACAGGAATAGGACTTATCTACTCTCTCCTCCTTGGTGGAGTGGATCCTGACAGGGGACATTAAACAATGAATAACCAAGTCTGGGGGCACTGCACCTGCCCTACGTGCTGGGCTGGGCCTGGGCAAGCAGGGTGTTGAATGCCTGATGGGGGAAGAAGGATTCTAAAACAGACATTACCTGGATTATTGCTACCTTTAAGAGGAACTAAAGCCAGGAGTTCTGAGCAGCCTTCATCCATTTTGCTTGAAGAACTAGTTCCGATTTCTGTAATGCTTTTAAAGGATTACCATGTAAATTCCCAAGGACCTCGGAGAAAGGTGGCTGAGAGTGCTGAGCCAAGAGCTCCAATCTGAAATCCAGCCCCTAGAGTGGCGTCACTTGACACCTGCAGAGAGAGAAGCAGCCACTTCAAAGGACAAACCAGACAGTCTCTCCCAAAGGATCAGGGTGTAATCCTCTCCCTGGGTGGAAAGCTCTAGCTTTCTGTGGGCACTTCCCAAATTTCCCAAGAGGATGAATCTCGATAAGTCAAGTGGCTCTACTGTTAATTACTGTGAGCACCTCCTAAATCTCAAGTGAAAAGACTGGGTTGCATGCAGTTTTTTTTATCCTTGCTAAAGACTGAGTGCTTAGCACTTCATCTCCAATTACAGAGTCTTCTCCGTGGGGCAGAAGGTGTCCAGGTTTGCATGTGTTTCCTCTGAGCACTGCCCCAACAGCACAGCAGGTTTGAGACAATGATCCAATTTTGTGGCCATTCTATTAACTCTGATGACAACTCTAAGCATTCTAGAATTTCACCTAAAAGGTCTGATGCAGGAGGAAGGGAAAGACCCACATTTCCATATTTCTCAAAATAAACTATAAAACCCAACATATGGAACATGTCACGACACTTTCCAAACGTGGACACAGACTATTCCAGACCCCATTTCTGGAGTGCAACCCCATTGCCCCAGGCTTCCTTTCCATTCCCAGGAATGACCCATTCCAGACACTTTCCCCCTGAAAGAGAATGACCCTTTCCCCTCTCTTTACCACCTTTCTCATATGATGCCTTTACTTCTCCAAATAAACTTCCGGTATTTGCCTTTACCCCTCCCCCACCAAAAAAAAAGTAAGTAAAATAAAATACTGTGGCTTCTCTTTATCAACACAATCAAATGCCTAAACATTACTAAAGAACATATGTGAATCTAGTTTCAAAACCAAAATGTTGACTATGCTTCCGTAATTTCTTTTCCATATACAGCATTTAAAATATTCCTTCTTTGGGTTCTGTGGGCTGCTGGTCAACAGTGCAGTAAACCAAAGTTACCCATATATTGCTCATGTATACACTTCAGGAGTGGGGGAAAGTTACCCAAATATTGCTCATGTCTATACTTCAGGAATGGGGGAAAGCTCATGTACACTCTTCCAAGATTATGGGCCTTGCCTTTACTTGTTTTGAATTTAACTAGCATTTTTCTTATATGTGAGTCTTCTCCGTGGGGCAGAAGGTGTCCAGGTTTGCATGTGTTTCCTCTGAGCACTGCCCCAACAGCACAGCAGGTTTGAGACAATGATCCAATTTTGTGGCCATTCTATTAACTCTGATGACAACTCTAAGCATTCTAGAATTTCACCTATAACTATAACTTCAGCCCTTTTTATTTGTTTATTTTTATTTTGAGGCAGGGTTTCACCAAGTTACCTTGCACTGGCCTGGAATCTGTGATCCTCCTGTCTCAGCCTCCCAAGTATTGAGATGACAGGTGTGTGCCATTGCACAGGCTTTATTTTTCTTACTTTTTGTCAACAAATTTCTTCCTGTGACTTCTAGGTGAAGCTCCTTTTCTCTTTCCTCTTTCCCTAAGAAATTGAGAAAGTCCTGCTTAGGTCAAATGGGTGGTTAGGAATAGAACCAAGAACTCACAGACACCTCTTATTCTGCTGAATTGTAGTCTTTGCCCTTAGCAAGTGTCTTATAAGACTTGGATGGATATGGCCAATCTAGACAGAGAATTTCTCAAGTCTTCTCTCTTTCCATTCTTATTTCCCTCCCTTTTTCCTTCCCCTCTCCTTCCAACTTGTTTTTCAGTTAATAAAATTCTCTTGACATCTTTTCTTTTCTTTTTTTGTGGTACTGAGAATTAAACACTGGGGAGTTCTACTTCTGAGCTATATCCCCAGGCCTTTTGATCTTTTATAGCTCTTTTTATTTTAGTCTCAGTTACTGAGGGTCTCACTAAATTGCTGAGGCTGGCTTTGAACCTGCATTCCTCCTGTCTCAGCCTTTCAAGTACTGGGATTATAGGTGTGGGCCACTGTGTCTGGCTTCTTAAAATATTTTAAACATAATTTTATTAATGGTGTGTTCCTTGTTCTTTATAAAAATAATGATAATGATAATGATATATATTTGAACTTAAATAAGAATATTATAGTAATATATACATATCCATGTTTATAGCAGCACAATTCACAATAGCCAAATTATGGAACCAATTTAGATGTTCATCAACAGATAAATGGATTACAAAGTTATGTGATATACACACAATAGAATTCTATTCTGCAATAAAGAAGAACAAAATTATACCACTTGCAGGAAAATGGATGGACCTGGAGAACATGTTAGCGAGATTAGCTAGTCACAGAAAGTGAAGGGTTATATGTTTTCTCTCATATGCAGAAGCTAGGGAGTAATAGGGATACCAGAGAGTCTTTAGATAATGGAGGAGAAACTGTTCTACTCCCAGTGGTGGTGGTCTAGGGGAAGGTGAGGGTGGGGAAGGGATACCAATGTCAATCTCAATGTCCTGTATGGGGAAGGGAGGAAGGTGGGGAGGGAGCTGGGGGAAAGCCCACCAAGTGCTGTGTGCATGTATGTTTCTATCACTGTGAACTACATTATGATGTGAGACTATAATGTACCAATAAAAGTATATGTAAAAAATAAATGAAAATATAATCACTATCAGAATGAGATTCCTACTAGAAACAGTTGGTATGTGTCATATTTAAATGTCCACCTTGTCTAGAAAATTTAATTTGATTCACGCCTTTGCCAGCTCATTCAGTGGAGACCATCATGGCCTTCATGTGCTGCTTGACTGCTAGGTTGGAATCAGGAGTCACCAGATCACATGTTCTTCACCCCAAGAAAAGTCTCCATTGTGCAGGACATTTACAGCAAGGCTGGTAAAAAGGGCATTCAGATCCTATCACCCAAAGTTTTAATATAGAAACTTAAAGTGCTCTCCTAAATGTCAGAGACAAGGAAAACTCTTGTGTGTTATTCCTGACAGATAAAAATATCTTCCTCCCAGAAATAGTCTCTGTCAGAAAGTTTCCTCTGATCTCTACTTCTCGTGTCAAGTCAAATGAAGTTGCTTTCATCTGCTGGCAGTGGACAAAGAGATTGTTGTGTTGCTCTAGGAGGTTTCTGTTTTAGAAATTCTAAAGAAAAGCCCAGCATGGTGATGTAAGCAAGCCTATAATCCCAGTACTTGGAAGACTGAGACAGGGGCTCATAGGTTCGAAGCCAGCACACAACAACTTCACAAGACTGTTTCAAAGTAAAAGAGATGTAGCTTGGAGGTAGAATGGTCCTGGGGTCAATCAATTCTCAGTACCCCCCCCCCCACACACACACACAAAAGTAAGAAATAAATACTAAAGAAAGAGATATACATCCTAATAGTAGATCAGTTTCTTTTTTGCTGAATCTCATATTGAATTGTTGAACAGGAAAAGCAAATAGTCTAGTAAATTTTATGACAAATATAGAACAGCTTCCCAAATATGAAAACAGATAATTTTCAAAGGTTTGCTTATATTTTCTGGTTTGGTCAACAATATTCCTTAAAACTCAGCATTGTGGGATTTACCAAAGAAATGAAAGTAAACAAAGCATGCTGCCTCTGAAAAGGGTTCTACCATATGTGGAATAGGTTTGGGTGAACTTGGAGTGGTGGACTTGCCCCCCAACAAGACCTGCTGAGCTTCTGAGGAGTGCCATTTCCAACTCTCTCTTCACGTTAAAATCTCCAGGTCCAGGGACTTCTGAACCACTCCCTGGACCAGAGATTTATTTTTCCTCTCCAGTGGGGCTTAACTATTAATATATATTTTAAAAGCTCCCCAGGTGATTCCATCAGAAGTGAGCACCATTAAGAAACTGGGCCATCTGAATCTAGCTCTTGGCAGGAATAATTAATCAAGCAAGTGTTAATGAAGCAGGAAAGTTAATTGTACTTGCTTTATTCACATGCCCATATGGTGTGTGTGACTTTTTCAGGAACTTACAGAAAGGAATATATATGATCGAAGTTTCTGAAAATATCTCTGAGTAAATGGGTAGATTTCTTAGCACATAAAACTTTAATACCAATGATCGATCTCACTGACTTACGACAGAAACTGCTTTCATTGATTTGTGGTATTTGCAGGGACAGAAGTAGATTGTAATTAGAATCAAATTGCTCAGAAAGTTCCCCTGCTGAGTCCATCTAGGAGAAGAGCATTCTTAGATATTAGGAGCATGTCATTCCACCCCACAGGCCCAGTTTGGCTCATTCAGGCCCAGGGAGGATGCAAGTCAGCTGCTCCCTGGACTCATCCTTCTCTGGTAGAGAAGCTCTGTTCTCCCAGCATCCTCCTCAACCATCTGGGGACTGTTGGGTACAGACACTGGCTTGCCTAGCCCTGTGGAATGAGTGACAGAGTTGAGGCAGGTAGTCAGGAGCAGGGATGGGAGAGAAGGGTCTCTATAGGAAAGGTCACAGGTGCTTTTCCACCAACTTAAGAATGATTTTTAATTCACTCTTCCTTTAGAATTACCTGCCAAGCTTTAAAAATATCATAATGCTCACATTCCACCTGGACCAATCAAGTCAGCCTCATTATGGGCCACACCTGCAGCATAAGATATTTATTTAAAGCCCAGAAATTCTAAAGGGCTGCCAGGGTTGAGAACTACTACTGTATTTTCAACTTATTAAAGGATG
Organism: Graphiurus murinus; assembly: GCA_004027655.1. Lineage (NCBI taxonomy): Eukaryota > Metazoa > Chordata > Mammalia > Rodentia > Gliridae > Graphiurus > Graphiurus murinus. The sequence continues at coordinate 5,954 of PVLC010019323.1, read as the reverse complement.
GGTGAAACAAAATGTCTATTTATGTAGTACAATTTCTTGAGTCCTGTAAAACAAACAAACAGCAAAGAGACTTTCACATGAATTCATCCTTTATTCCTTAATGCCCAACATTCTATAGATATACATCTATATTCCTTTGGCTTAATCAATGAGACTGTTCTCTGTGATAAAGCACACATTTCAGAAAGGAGCGTATGGAGCCAATTTTAGTGACTTAAACCATTCTTTGTATTTTAACAGAGCAGGAAAAGAAGGAAATTTTAGAGTACCAGGATGGAAAGCATTAGGAGGCCAGGAAAGAGGAACTAAAAACTTAATTAGCCTTCCCTATCCTCCCTTTTGTCTAGAGCTGATTACCAAAGATGACCTCTGCAGATGGATGGACTTGTGATACTTGTGAGTTGGGATTTTCACTTCTAAAATAGAGCCCCTCGAGATTGAGTAGTTACATGAAGGTAGCAAGAGGGTACCTAGCCAGCCACTCTTCCAATCCTTCAATCTTTGAGGATCAGGGAACAGATCAAAGCCAGGGCTATGGACTGATAAATGGCTACACTGAGGCTTGGAACAACAGAGACAGGACTGAGTCAGGTGTTCTGACCTAATCTACCAGTCTCCACTCTACCACTAGTTCTTTTTCAAATAAATTAAATTCTTCTTTGGATTTGCTTTGTTCAATGGGAGCAGGTGCTGGTTTTTATCTCCTTGGGGGTACTTAATGGAGATTATATCTTTTTATGCAATGACTATGGAGAGCTACTAGCTTATAAGGAAGTTGGATTCGAGGAGCTCAGGTGTAAGGTGATCATTTGTAATTAAGAGTAAACTCTCCTAAAGAAATTATATGATGGTATAGTAAGTAGTGAGGTTTCCAGGTCAATTCATGAAAAACTTTAATTATAAATATTCCTGAAGGGATGTGATCATGCATACAATCATGGAAAGAGGAGTTTACAAGTTAGGAAAACTTAATACCTCCTCTCTCTCTCTCTCTCTCTCTCTCTCTCTCTCTCTCTCTCTCTCTCTCTCTTTCTCTCTCTCCTGGTGTGGTGGTGCATATCTGCAATCCCAGTACTTGAGGGCTGAGACAGGAGGATCTCAGGTTCAGCATCTGCAATTTAGCAAGGCCCTCAGCAACTTTGTGAGACTCTATTTCAAAATAAAAAATAAAATAGGGCTAGGGGTTTAGCTCAGAGGTAAAATGCTCCTGGGTTCAATCCCCAGTACCATTTCAAAATAAAAAATCTCTCTCTCCTCAAATAATTTAGCAGGTGCTTTCTTCTCCAATGTCTTTCCTACCCTGTATCCTACCATAACAACCTATTAGGGCAGTGACATCATCATAAATATCCCATGTTTCAGTGCATTACTTTACAAATCTTTCAGGTTACATTTATTTTGCTGAGTTTGAGGTGGGGAATGAGAGACGCTTCTCTCCAAGTTTCTATTTTATAGACGTGTATATTTATAAATGAGGAGCATGGATTAAATGCATATATTCACTTCCTAGCAGAATTACTTCCATTCTGAAAAAAAAATTCTGCTTTTAAAATTAAGTTAAGAATTAAGATAACAGGCATGGTTGCACATTCCTGTTATCCTAGTACTTGGGAGGCTGAGACAGAAGGATTGCAGGTTCAAGGCCAGCTTCAGCAATTTAATGAGATTGTCAGCAACTTAGCAAGACCCTGTTTCAAAATAAAAAATACAAATAAAAAGGGCTGGGGGCACAGCTTGGAGGTAGAATGCCCCTGTGTTCAGTACCAATAAATAAATAAATAAATACCAGTACCAATAAATAAATAAATAATATCCAGTGATCCAATGATTCAGATATAACCATATCCAATAGAAGTTTAGTAGTTTATTATCTCAAAACTAGTGTAGAGCATGTTCTTTTCTTTCTTTTTCTTTTTCTTTTTTTTTTGTGATACTGGGGATTGAACTCAGGGGCATTCTACTGCTGAGCTATACCCCCAGCCCTATTTTTTATTCTTTATTTTAAAACAGGGTCTCACTAAGAGGCCGAGGCTGGCCATGAACCCGGATCCTCCGGTCTCAACCTCCCAAATGCTGGGATTACAAGTGTGCACCACCATGCTCGGTTGGAGCATGTTATTTTTGAGGATGCTTGGCATTTCAGTAACAAACTCAAGTGACAGAATGATTTCAGCCAAATTTGTATGGTGATGTGATCCATGTATTATTGGAAGAAAATGTGTCTCCCAAGCAGGCTTTGAAAGATGACATGAGATGACATAGGGGTTTAAGAGGACATGTCCTCTGCAGCTGAAGATGTATTTCTATGCCCTATAAAGTTACAAAGTCATGTCAGGCTCCACGAAGTAACAGGGTATTGAGCCATACCCTGTGAGACTCAAGACAAAAGACCGTGAACGCAGCCAACCATGGAGTAAGCAACCTGCCTTTCAAGCCACATGGAGGATTTTGTCAGATGAAAGGAAAGATAAACAACAGCTGAAGCAACAAGGAAATCTACAAAAATCAGAGGTGGGGGACATCAGAGCAACTCTCAATACTCCAAAATTCTGACTGCTGGATTGTGGATTTTCTTTTAATGAAGAAAGGGCAAGAAGAAGACAGAAAATTTTAAACTCTAGTTTTCTATAAAAACACATTTCTTTGCTCTAGCCCCCTATTGCCCACTGATGACACAAGAGCTATCTGAAATATGAATCAGTTCCTAGGTTTCTGTCTAGAATCCTTTTAACTTTGAGTTTATATCCATCCATATCCATCCATCCATCCATCCACCCATCCATCCATCCATCCATCCATCCATCCATCCATCCATCCATCCTCTCAATGAATATGTAATGAGCATCCACTAAAGTTCAGGCAGTACTATAATGTTTGGAGATAGAGCAGTGAATAAGAAAGCAATTCCCCTTATTTTTTTAAAAATATTTTTATTGGTACACTATAGTCTCACATCATAATGAAGTTTGTAGTGATAGTGACCAGATAATAAGCAAATAAACAATTATATAATATTACAGATAAGGACCCAGAAATACAAAGCAATATAAGGAAATATAGTGAGGGGGGCACACAGCTATTTTATTTTTATTGTTTTGGTACTGGGGAATGAACCCAGAGGTGTTCTACCTCTGAGCTACACTCCAGCCCTTTTTATTTTTTATTTTGTAATAGGGTCTTGCAAAGTTGCTGAGAGTCTCACTAAATGAGGAGATGATATTTGCATAGAGTCTTGAGTGAAGAGAAAGAGCCAGCTATTAGGAAATCTGGGGGAAAGATGTTTCAGGTACAGAGGTCTGCTATAGCACAGGCCCTGAGGCAGGAGTGAGCTTGGCATGTTGGAAGCAAAGCAAAACAACATTTGAGAGTAAATTGAGGTGAGAATGTTAGACGAGAATGAAAGGTAAGCAGGCAGCAGAACATGTCTTGTGAACAAGGTCTTGTGGACCTTGATAAGGAGTGTTTGAAGTGAAAATATTGGAAGACTTGAAGCAAGGAGCTGCCATTAAAGTATTTATGTCTTACAACCTGGAAAGGCCATTTCTGGTGAATACAAGACAAAATGTATGAAATACCTCTTAAGAAACTTGACAGGGCAGAGAGAAAGATGACTTAGGGATAGAACACAGATACAGAGCCTTACAATTGCCCAGCTTACTATCCAGAGAAAGTGTCCAGGTCACAGTACAAGAACAGGGGACCCATGTGGAGTCCAGTGCTATCACGAGTTGAGGGCACAGATGTGAATATGGGGAGGCCAAAGAGAATACAGAGAACCAAAGGGGACAAAGCTGCTGAGACAGTGAAACCAGAGACCTGCAGAGCACGCCCTGAGGACTGATTAGGACACATGTTGGGAAAGTACCCGAACCCGGGGAAGTGTTCCTGAAAGAACAAGAGCAAGCAGTAACCCGAACTCACACAGGGCCAGAAATAGTGCCTGTCTCCAACAGCTAGAGAAAAAAAATCTCTCGTCTTAGAGCACCAAGAAGAGTCTTGTAACAATTGTGGAAAAAATTAACCTAGAGTAATGTGACTGTGATTCTGCTAACACAGCTGAAAAACAAGATCCAGTGAGAGCAAACTAACTGAGTACCATAGCAAAGTTCAAGAATGGGAAAAGGAATACAAAACTATCTAGTACCCAATAAAGAATATTCACAATGCTTGACATCTGAGGGCAATCAAAGAAATCAGAAAATAAGTAGAAGGTAAATTAATCATTTGAAACAGACCCCGAACTGTAGTTGGCACTGATGATGGAATTAGATTGGTATATTTCAACAGTCATCATTGCATTTGTATTACATGAATTGAAAAGGCTAGAGGTGAGATTGAAGATGTGGAAAATATAAAAACAACATAAATTCAATTTATAGAGGTAAATGCTATGTCTGATTTTTAAAAATCCACTGGATGAGATTAACAGCAGATTGGATTGCAGTAGAAAAGATTAAACAGCTAAAAGGCATAGCAATTGAAACATCCTCAAATGCAAAACACAGAGATAAAAGACTAAGCCATAATAAAATAGCAGAGTATCTGTGATCTGTGGGATGACATTAACTGACCAAATATATACATAATTAGAGTTTCCATAGGGAGGAAAGAGAGATGTGAAATGTAAAACATAGTTGCAGACATAATTGAGAAAAATTTTCCAAATTGATGAAACTATAAATCCTCAGATCCGAGAAGCTCAATAAACCTCAAACGTAAGAAGTATGATGACTCTGGGGAACATCACAATCAATTTATAGGGAGAAAAATACAGAGAGAAAAAGAAGCATACATATAGAGGAGGAGTCATGAGAACAACAGACATCAGAAACAATGCCCTCTAAAAGAAAATGGATGGCACCCTTAAAATACTAGAAGAAAAACCCTACCATGTCAACTTAGAATTCTATATGCAATTTAAACATCTTTGAAAAGAGTGCAAAATAAAAATTCTTCCAGGCATGTAAAAAGCTGAAATAATTTCTCAGCACACCTGAATGATAAAAATCTTTAAGGATAGTCTTCAAAGAAGATAATACCAAATGAAAATATGGATCTTCACAAAGTAATGAAAGCAACTGAAACATGAACTGCATGAGTATAATGCGTATACATACATACATGCTTCTTTTTTTTTTTTTTAACACTTAAAAGCCTTTAAAAAATAAGCATCTATTTTGGTAGTATCATTGTGCTAGGCCAACTACAAAGATATTACTGGTTTTTCCAAATACCTGTTGGCTGTATACTTTGCATTTCTCCCTTGTCTTTGTTTCCTAGTATAAGCAACAGGATGAGTTTCTGCGCTTCCCACTCTCCCTTAATTCATAGTGAAAATGGGCCAAGGATCTGACCCTTTATTCATTTCATTTGATGAACTGAAAAGTTTACTATACGGAGCTGTCAAGAACCTTAAAATAACTGTAGATGACTATAAATTTATAAGTTTGCTGCCTCATCGTTGGAGCAAAGTTTATTACTCCCATGCCTAGCATTTAGCACTTACCTGGGACTAGAGTTAAACAATGGCTTTTAAGCTTGAACATCTGTGTGTGCGCGAATGAAAATTCGTTCACACCTGAGTCTCAGCCTGTGCCATTGGGAGCAGTTTGGAGACAGCCAGCATCTAAAGCCCAAGAGAAAAGAGACCCTTGCCTGGATGACTGGGAGTGAAGGCCTGGCTTTGGCAGTGTAGTGTGCTTAGGATGATTCATTGCTAGCTGTCACCCTTGGCTGCTCTTACTCGTCTTTGTTACAAGGTCTCAGCAATTCACAAAAATTCCCACTCCCTTTCTTTCTCTTACCTGTCATCTTCTCTGCTTCTGAGATTAAAAAAAAATTTCTTGTAACACTAATACTTAAGAAAGACGTGTATCATGTGGTTGTAATTAAGCTTGGTGCTTTCTCAGATGACCTGCTTACATCTTCAATGTGGAAAAGATAAAGAACAAAAC
>PVLC010019322.1:0-30823 GCA_004027655.1 Graphiurus murinus | reverse complement strand
AGTAATTTTATAAATTTATTTAATAATCCATAAGCCCAAATGGTAACTATATATAATTACCATATAGTTATTATATATTTCATAAGAAAGTAAAACTTTTTAAAGATTCTAAATTTCTTTTGTTTCCTTAAAATTACAGAAGCTGAAATAGAATTGTGAAAATAACTTCCAATTATAGATATTAGTAAAAATATATATTCTGCCACCTCAGATATAAAGATATAAATTTATGAATTTATAAATTTTCTGTCATATAAAGAGAAGTACTATATCATAATTAGTGTACTTTCCCTAATTTAAGAATGTGAACCATGTGTCTACAGGCAAGATCCAGAACGGTAGTTTTGACAGCAGTGGAGAATATATATGCATTATATATGAAGTGGTGTCCAATTTTCAAGTTGTCTTTGAAAAGCAAAAGGGCTGATCTTCAAAAGAAGGAGAAGAAATCAATAATATGTGAACTTGTTCAAGATGGAGATGGAAATTTTCAAAATGTAATATAGGCTTAGTTTTAGCTGTAGAAAGTTCTTTTATTATGCAATAAATAGGCGTGGTCCCACTCAGCTATCCAGTTTTACCTTATGTAACTTCTCATGGATCTGTACTAAGCACCTCATGTTTGTATCACTTTTCTCTGAAGTGAGCCATGACCATTTAGTGTTTGTAAAATTACAGAAATAACTGTGATAACAGCTTTACTATTTTTTAGCTACACTAGAATATCAACATCGCTATTGGAAAACGAGGTTTTAAAAGCATTGATCCCTGGAATATTCACTCCTCTCCCTTCTCTCTCACACACATACACGTAGGGGCACACACACAATCCTTGCTTCTACTAGCATTGAATTATCAACTACTGTTAATACATAGATGCAGTCACATGTATATCTTTACCAACTATTGATGACACTAATGATTCCAATTTCAGTAAGAAACGAAAATACTCTGTGTTTGAATAAGCAAAGTTAAGATAATTTTCTAGCCTTAGATTCAGATTAAAATGTCAACACACTACACCTTATTAAAACAATTCTAAGAACCAGCAGCAGGGAATTGTCACTTTTGTTGAAACTCAAACTCAGAAACCTAGGCAACACTGTAGTTCCAAGTCAGAGAGCTCTTCTTGGGGCCACTTTAATTCTTAATGTCTTAATTACTTGCACTTATTAAATAATTGAAACTGTCTAACAAACAAAAGATGAGATGACTCTTCTATTTGACCAATACGATGGCACTAGTTTATTCTAAAAGAAAGAAAAACCAGAATTGCTGTGGCATGGGAAGATCTGTTCTTGAGTAGAAAAATTAAAGCCTGTGTCCATCATGAGTTTCCGTCTTTAATCACAATCACACACAGAGAGAGATGTACATGCATATGTATAGACATGTGCACACCCATACATGTACACACGCACACACACACACACACAGAGCTGTCATATTATGTACAAATACAGATATACAGAATGAAACTAAAGTAAATCTATACTGAAAAATGCTTAAACTATAATCCTTTTATTTAGAAACAGTAGACTCACAGTCCCTCAAAGATAGCAAGGTAATTAGAGAATATTTTCTCACGTCTTATCAGTAGCAGGCATGTGCAATACAAATAAAACTCTGAAACTCACAGAAAGTCTAAAAAGTGTTTGCAAAATATGATCCTTGTATGCTACTATCTTTAATTCAAATTGGGGAGAGGAAAAATAAAAAGAGTAGCAGGACTTTGTCACTGGCCACCTGCCATTTGTCATTGGTTCATTCAGTATTTGCCAGAACACAACTGCAGTGAATTTCTCCTAGATGTCCATTTAAGATTCACGGGACTTACAGGGTGTTATAGCAGTCAGGATATAGCTATGTCATATGATATGCTCACTGACTCAGAAGCAGGTCCTACTACTGACATTCTTCCCCTGTCTGTTTCTTGAAAAATCAGGCTAAGCTACCAAGAGATATAACACTATAAATATTTATTAAAGAGAGAATTGAATTGTACATATCTGTTGAATAATTTCATGAATAACATGAACTTTAGATTTACTCATAACTCACTATTCCTCTCAACAGTTTTGTAATCCAAGCTTTCATAGATACTGCATTTCTTGTAGGAAAATCCATCTTATAGCTCTAGGTAAATTAAAGATATCAATGGAAAGATTATGACACTGTCACAAATAAATATATAGAAAATTTAAAAGAGGACAGTCTTTTTATAGAGCAACAATTATACAATTATATATTCCAGGAATGACTCTCCCTTATTCATTATTCTATATAACTAATAATAGTTCCTTCTTTCACGCTCAAGAGTGCCTTCATCTGAATAATAAATGATATAGCCACTTTGTCTAATATCCAATGGTTACCTTTTATTTTTTCTCAGTATTTATTTCCTGAGTCTAGCCTCAACTTCCAAATAAGTTGTTTTCACATATTCTATCACTGACATACCCCCTCTGGCTTAAAACTCACAGCAATTATAAATACAATATGAAAATATAAAGTCATAAGGCTATAACTGATTTTTTAATATGATAAATATCTTTAGGCAGGAAATGTAAAAGTGGAAAGAGACCACTGACCTCTGACCTCTGTGTGCAGAAGGAGGCAGGAAGTTGGCTTCTGAGCATCACAGGCCTACATGACGCATCACAACATAGAGGACCACTGCTAAAATGATTGAATCTGGGAACTAGTGTGGGGCTCATTTGCCAACCTTTGCTTAAATTTTCCCACTCAAAATAAGTTTGCAGACCAAAATTCCAAAACACATTTTTAAAAGCCCTAGTCTACAAAATACAACCAATAAAATCAAACAACATGCACATGAATTTTTCTTCATATGAAGTCATTTTTATGGAAATTAGTTTCAAATTATTAAAAAAGATAAAGGGGAATTTTCTTTGCCCTTCTCACTCAAAAATGAAAGTTTTGCAAACAACTGACATAAATTTTAATATAGTGGGGGATAAAATATTACAATATACAAATATTAAAATGAAGTTAAAAACTATTGAAATGAACAGACATTACAGAAAGGAATTTCAGAAAAGATTGTAGATAAAGTCAGAGAAACAATATTTGGAAATACAAAAATTAAAAATGTCAATAAAGCTATATAGTACCTCAGATAAAAAATTTACTCCAAATACCATATAAGATATATAAAGCTAACACAACTAGATACAACATAATAAAATAAAGCAAAGTATCAAAAGCCAATAGAGAGAAAGAGTAGTTTACTGACAAACGGCCCACTAACAGACTGACATCAGTGTCTTATCAGAATCAACGAACAGCAATCATTTAGAAAATATTTTTGTTTACTGTGTTCTTCACAGTGCTTTAATATAGACTGCTTTACCCAGTTAAAGTACTATCCACACTCAAAATTAAGATAAAGTCAAGTTTAGATTATCACTGAATCAGTTATTTAAGTGTACACTTCAGTACGTAGAACAATGAGTCCATAAGACCACAAAAGGATAAAAGAAAAATGGATTAAGATGTTGTACTTTTTATTGTAACGTAATAAGTAATTACATTGATTAGAAAACACAGAGCAAACTAATAAATATTAACAATAAGAATTATCAGTATTTACAACATGCTTAGATGCACTCAAGATATATATATTACGTGTATATATTACACATGTATTTCAAGTTTTAAAAATTTATGATTCACGTATATTTAAAAAGTAAAAATAGTTCTTAAAAAAAGAAAACAACAATTTATAGCTTTCCAAAAAGCAGAGACAAATAAAATGAAATAAGTTTTAAAATCCAATAGAAAGCAAGAAAGGGAGAAAGATTTTAAATTATAAAAGAACTCAAAAGAAGATAATATGAATAAATACTAATAAATTTACAAATGTAACTAGAATAATCAATAAACTTCTACAATTTATTTATTGTTTAAATTCAAGAAATAAAACTTATTCTGCTCATAAGAAATACCTGTAAAACAACATCATGCAAAACACTTTTTTAATGAAATCATGGGGATGGAAGAGGAACATCCAAATAATACTAACTAAAACTGATAGAGCAACATTGATGTGAAAAAGTAAAGTTTAGGATAAAAATGCATTAATTCTGGTAAAAAGGGACATTGTCCAACACAAATGGAAAATGCACCAAGAAGACATGATTATAAACCCATGTGCATAAGCCGCCTAACCTTAAAATATTCAAAGTAAAAACTGAATTACAAAAATAAAAAATAACGAATGTACAATCATAAGGGAAGATTTTTTTTTAAGCCAGTATGGTGGCATACACCTGTAATCCTAGTGCCTGGGAGGCTGAGACAGGCGGATCACAGGTTTGAGGACAACCTCAGCAACACAGGGAGACACTAAATTTAAAGAAATAATAATAGGACTGGAGGTATAACTTGGAGGTAGAATGCCCTGGGTTTCATCCCCAGCACCAATAATAATAATAGCAATAACAACAACAATAATAATAATAGAAGGGCTAAATGAGAACTGTGTGCATGTATGCCTTTTTCAGTTTGTACCTAACAAAGATGTATGATTACAGTGCACCAATTAAAATAATAATAGTAATAATAATAATAAATAAGATATAATTAATAATAAATAATCTACTCATCTAGTTTCATGTCAATTACTATATTCTGATTGCTGATTCTAAGCACAAAGGCATAACAAGTGACACCCTGCTGGGCATGGTGGCATACTTTTGTAATCCCAGTACTTGGGAGGCTGAGATAGGAAGATCACGAGTTCAAATCCAGCCTCAGAAACTTAGAGAGGCCCTCTGCAACCTAGTGAGATCCTAATTCCAAATAAGGAATAAAATTGGGCTGGGGGGATAGCTTGGAGGTAGAATGCTTCTGGTTCAATCCCCAGTATCAAAAAAAAAAAAAGAAACTTTTCCCTGTGGATATCCTCAAAGATTTAAGCACACCCCTGAGGATGCAGAGCTTCTTCCCCATAAGAATGAGGGGGAAAGGCTTCCAGGGGTCCAAAATCTGGTAATAGAGGGAGAGGAAAGGGGATTTTATTCTGTGCAGATGGTGCCACACCTCACACATCAGATGGCTTTGGATGAGCCTGCTTTATGGGCCCTGTAGGCCCAGTCATTGCTTGGACACAACTCTATTAACTCGTGTGGGTTTTAGAAAAATAATATTTTGTGTTCAAATGATCACACTAATATAGTATGGTTGCATGAAAATGTAAACGGTGACAAAGATGTGAAAGAAGAAAGTGGAAGACATAGTTCAAGATTTACAAGGATGTCCCAATTTACAAATAATTAGCCAGCCAGACAGCACATGCTCATAATCCCAGTATTTGGGAGGCTGAGACAGGAGAATTGCAGATTCTAGACCAGCCCCAGAGATTTAGCAACTCTCAGCAATCCAGTAAAACCCTGTTTCAAATAAAAAAATTTTTAAAAGAGGGCTGAGAGTATAGATGGGAGGTAGAAGGCCCCTGGGTCCAATCCTAAGTAACACTAAGTAATACACACACACACACACACACACACACACACACACACACACACACCCCACAGAGAGAAAATAATTTATGCAAAAATTAAAGCATTAAGTAAAAATAAGTATTAGTGATATATATATACATATATATATGTATATATATATATACAAGCTATATATAAGCATATGGACAGTGGTACAAAATGTTCAGATATATAAGATTTAAAAGACCACAAGCCTGCTGAAATAGTTAAATTAGTTACAGAGACTACAGATGGTGATTTTTTTTTTTCCCATGCTGGGGATCAAACCCAGGGCCTTGAGTATGCTAGGTAAGTGCTCCACTACTAAACTGCATGTCCCTTGACCTGGGAATTTCATTAAACTTTTTTTTTTTTGTACTAGAAAGGGTATGAGTAAGAGAATTTTTAGAAATGTCTAGAGATAGAATATACCAAATGCAAGGTTTATCAGGTGAAAGGGCAGAGTAGACAAGAAGATGAAGATATAGGTGCCACAGGAGCCAGGATGGGAAAATCACCAGGTCATGCAAAGAGGAGCTATGAGTCTTCACATACCTCTACAGACATGGCTTTCTTTAGCAATTGGTTCACTGCCAGAAAAGCCATTACACCAAATTCTAAAACAATCACGAACACCCATTCAGATCTAAAATTCTGATTTTAAATTTAGGATAAATTCCTCTCACATTTTTCCCTTTATTTTCTATCCTCAGAAAAGACAATAAACAGGAAACAGTCACATTCATAGAGGAGTCCTATCTTCTATCACAAACAGAGACTTAAATCGTTCACAAATTGTCATGCTTAAGAAAAAATAATAGATCAGTTTTGGGAGGATGGCCATTTTGATGATATTTATTCTGCCTATCCAAGAGCATGGTAGATCCTTCCATCTTCTAAGGTCTTCATCAATTTCTTTCTTCAGCCTTCTGTAATTTTCCTTATAGAGGTCTTTAATCTCCTTGGTTAGGTTTATCCCTAAGTATTTTATTTTTGGGGGTGCTATTGTGAGTGGAATTGCTTTCTGGATTTCTTTTTCAGTTGACTTATGGTTGGCATATAGAAAGGCTTCTGATTTTTTAAGATTGATTTTGTATCCGGACACCTTACTGAATTTGTTGATCAGTTCTATAAGTTTTTTGGTTGAGTTTGTATGCGGATGCTAGGGAGAAGATGGGGCATAGGAGGGTCTCCAGATGAAAAGGAGAGATCCTCGATAAGCAAAGAAGTTGATTTAATTGTAGTGGATGCATGGGGCAGAGGGACACCCTAAAGCACATGATGTACCTACACAATCATATCAAGGTCACTCACTGAACTGAGCCTGAGGGAGAGGGAGGGCGAGGGAGCGGGGTGGGAATTGGGGAAGGGGTTAAATGAGAATTGTGTGCAAATATGTTGTTAACAACTTGTACTTAACAAAGATGTATGCTATATTGCATGAATTACTACAATAAAAAATAAATTAAAATAAATAAATAAATAAAAACAACAACAAAAAACCTTATCTGATAAAATACAGACAGATGTATGGATGATGGATGGATAGATGGATGGATGGACAAATGTATGAGTAGATAGATTGGTGATGGTTGAACATGAGACTGAGAATGGTCATATAAAAACTCAGATGGAAACACACCAAACTATTCAATGTTTATTACCTAGGAAATAGAAGTCACATGATGACTAGAAGGAATCATTACTCTTTGATTTCATGCACTTAAGAATGGTTTTACTCCAAAACATTGAAATGAATTATTTTGTATTGATTAACTAAGCACATTTGTTCTAAATAATGGCATAATAAGAGTAAATACTAAATCTAGAATTGTGTTAAAATTAATAATCCCAATGTGAAACCAAAGGGGAAGAGTGGCGATACATTATTACTACCTATACAAATAGTTAATAAAATTCAAAGTCCTCTTGTCCTAGAGCTTGCCCAGGAGAACTAATGACCGAGTCTGCTACAGCCAATGTAACTTGGTCACAACTTGCCTGGCAGCTAAATTAATCTTTGGCCATCTGCCTGCGTGGGTCAGTATAACAACGTTCCTCAAATGAAAATGAGATTCTTTGGAGCAAGATGAAGATCTGCAGACACCTGTTGGTAATTACAGGTGTGTACTATGAGCTATTGAAAGTAGCTGCCTGCAACTATCTATCTCTTTCTTTCTGTCTTTCTTCCTTTCTGGTACTGGGGATTGAATTAAGGGGTGCTCTGCCACTAAGCTACACTCCAGCCCTTTTTATTTTGAGACAGAGCCTCATTAAATTTCCCAGGCTGACCTCGAACCTGTGATCTTCCTGTCTCAGCCTCCCAAGTACTGGGATGACAGGCTTGTGCCACTGCACCTGGCTAAATGTCTCTATTTCTTAATAGAGCCTTCTGGCCCTTCAACAGGATAAGAGAATGAATGAAGATATTGAAGATATACAATTTTCAGCAGATTTTTGATGGTGATAATATTACCACATGTAGATTTGTCCCTTTAACCTCCACTTCTGTCTCTATTATTTTCTTTCTTGACAAAAATGATTAAAGGATGTACACGAGGATTCAATGGTCCAAAATGAATAAAGCAAGCTCAGATTTGCATGCAGGCCAAAGGAAGAAAGCACTGAAAGCTGCCTGTAGTTCACAGGAAAGGCACTGGAGTACCTATAAGCTGGAAAGAAATCAAAGCCAACAACAGACACTTAGGAAGTGGTCAGAACCCTAACTCTAGCTGACAGCTCCCCTAAGCTAATATGCACAAGGCAAAAGAAAGCTGTTCCAGGCAGATCAAAATGGTGTTTGGAGAGGAAAATAGGAAGTAGGAAGATGGACAGTTTATGCACTTGTTAGTATGGAATGAGTGAAAGTCAAAACACACCAATAATAAATAGCCATATGTAAGTAAGAAAGAGCCAGGAAGGGGCGGAGTGAAGAACCAATGGAAAGTAAAAGAGAAAAATGGAAGCAGTGGTAGGCTAAGGTAATATTTCAATTAAGCACAATAAATTTCTAAATTATCAAGTTACCTAAGAAGAGCTCCAGACCTCAACATGTGCATAAAATAACTTTACCACTCAGGAAAATCTGCTCTTGCATACTTTTACCTTGACCAATAGCAATACTGAAACCTATTTAAGGAAGTAGTTATAAAACTATGATGTCAGTTAAGGTCCCATATGTAAGACGGTATGATTCTTATCTTGGGGACTATAATCAGGCATGTTGGGAGGGTTATACCTATTACAATTTGAATCTTAAATGTTCCCCATAGGCTCACGTGTTAAAAGCTTAGTCCACAACTTGATGCTGTTGGGAGGTGATGAAAACTTTAAGAGGTGTGGCCTGTGGGGAGGTCTTCCTGTTACCAGGGGTATGCCCTCAGGAGAACTGTGGGACCCTCTTCCTTCCTACCTCCTTCATGTCCCAGCCATGAGGCAAATGTCTTTGCCTTGCCACATGTTCCCACCATCATGTGCTCCCGCAGGTTTAAAACAAACCTTTCTCTTTATAACTTAATCATAACAAATACTCAGGTATTTTGATACATAGAAACAAAACTCTGACTAATACGGTACCTAAAAATTTAAGGGAACAAATTAATGCAGAGTATTTTTCATATGATCAGCAATACTAAGAACAGGAAAGAATTCTAAAAATAAGTCTTGACTCATATTAACTATTTAGCTAAGAAAGAAAGTAAAGCTTCTGGTCTTTTGAAAGAATTAGAGAGTTTTCATCTTACTGAAGTGAAAATTACAGAGAGTCTTTTCCACAGGAACACAAACCATGCGCCTATCTACACCAGGACATGTGTGGACAGGTGGTCCTTGGGCCCTGCAGGATGTGTAGGAGGCCCCGCAGGAAAGCAGAAGTGCTTTCTGCCGTGTGTTCTGTGAAGTGTCACTGCTTGCCCCAGGTAACCAGACTTGACACTTTGAAAAACACTGCTCTGTTGATTTTATGTCTCCCCCTTTTTGAAGTGACCACACTGTGGCTGGCACTTTCTCCCCAAATGAATTTCCAGTAGGAGATGCAAAACATCTTTTCAATCATACAAAATCTTAGCAGTGGAAAAAGGTTTTTAAAGTGCATGAGAATAAGAACCAACACACTTCATGATCGTTCCTGTAGAACACATTCCTCTGGATAATCCAATGCCACAGCTTCCTGTGTGTGTCCATAGTTTAAATTCTTACTTCATTTTCAAGGCCCTGTGAATCCACTTGTGCCACAACCTTCAGCATTTCTGCTCCTAACATTTTTTAATAGCTTTCCACTTTTCTATCAGTAGCACTTGGCTTGCATTCATCTTCTTTTACCATTTGGGGGTGAGAGTTGTAAGCAAATGTTGTAATTTCAGGATATCTGAAAACTAGACTTCACAGTGAATGAGAGATGCTCGCTCTTGCTCAATAAAATTATTATTTCAATATAATTTCACAATTAAAATACAAGGTCTATGTCCAACTGAAGAAATTGTACACCTAATGGTTGAAATTGCCCAAAGAAGAGAGAAAAATCTTTGACTTTCCCAGAAGATACTGTAGTTTTAACACTGAATGGGTTAAAAGCACAGGGAACATGTTCTGTCAAAAACAGATTCTGCGGTTGCTGTCCTGAGTAATATCTAGCCTCCCCTAATGACACGACTGGGCAAGCCAAGTGTGATTTAGTGGCCTTAAAACTAAAAGTCTGTGCCACCTCAGGAATTACAGCTCTATATCATCCAGGAGTTCCATCAACCACATTCTCCAAGACACTGGCTCCTTTCCATGCGGGTGGATTTCTCCTCAGCTTAGACATGTGGTTTTCTCCAGGGGGAGCTGGGGAGACGATAGTTCGTATAGAATGTTCTTTAAAGTTGTATTAGAAAGTCAATCACCACCCCAAATTACACATACATATTGGAAGAGAAGGAAAAACAAGGTGACTTCTGAAGTCGGTTCATTGTGGATTCCAATTCCAGCTAGAAATATCCATTGGTTTGGAATTCCTATCATCACTACCCAAAGGAGAAAACTATAGAGTACTTTATATTACCCTATAAAATAGTTTATGGGATAAAAATGTTTAACAGTTAAAGATGATGAAGGCAATACAGTCAAAATACAAAGAGACCATTTCTAATATTAGCATTTCCTTAATATAGTAGTGATATTGCTATATTAAAAAGTTTGAGTTGAAAAGTATGATTTGAGAAACTGAACTGTTTTATGAAGAAGGCAAGTTAAACCAGTGTACCTGGAAGAAAACCTGTGTTTTATTATCATGTGAGAGAACTGATCCAATTGATAAAGTAAAATAATAAAAAATACAAAAGTATATGTGTTTTCACACAAATCACATTAACAACAGTTAACTTTTTGCCATTCACACTAAAGGAATGAAGTTCTGAGTTACTAATCTAAAAAAATACTTTGGAGATGTTTCTGATTATCTTTCTGCAAATTAAAATTGTCTTTAGTTTCATTGAAGTACAAATTTAAGTAATCCTTCTTAATGGAAGAAATGAAAATCGATGGAAATTGAAAATGATCAAAGAACTTAAGTCTTGTAGAAATTCACAACTTTTGATATAATATACAAACTATAAGCTATAAGTATACAGTTACAAACAGGAACATAGAGTACTTCTTATATTTTTCTCATCTATATTTTTCTCCTAGCATAACATTTAATCAGTAATGCTCAAATGATCTCTCAATTTTTGAAATCCAACTCAGAAGTCATAAGCAATTTGTATCAGATGGATGATTTGGCCATATTTATGTTTTCATCACTTTATCCACATAGACTCATAGACCTTTATTGAAAGCTTTACTCAAATACTAACATAGAACCTACCAACTTTCCACAACTTAAAATAAGGTGTTCTTTTTTTTTTTTTTTTTGTATAGAAATAGTTTTCAAATACCTTCCTTCAAGTTTGGCTATTTTCAATTCCATAAAAGATATTTTGAAATGATGAGAAATTAGCATTCTATCCATAGCCAAAACACAGGCTATCTCAAAAAAAAAAAAAAAAAGGACACCCAAAGGTCCTCATGGAAAGGATACAGTAATTCTTCTTCTGTTTGTTTAGTTTTCTTTTTCAGCATTACTAAATCTGAGACATTTTTATTTTCTGATTATCTTAAAATACTGCTATAAACTCAGATCATCAGAAATAGGCAACTCCTTTTCAAACCCATTCATAGCTCACCTTGAGCTTCCAAACATAGCTTACAATGGGAACTAAGTTACAGTTAGCTGGAAGTAAGAAGACCTGATGTGCTATAGCACAGTAGGGTGATTATAGATATCAATTATGTACTATGTATTTTAAAAAGCTAAAACAGGAATGACTTTGAACATTTTCAGCACAGGAAAATGATTAATGTTTGAGGAGTAGATATGTTTAATCTGATTTAAATGTTATACAATGTATGTATAAGCATCACATGGTGCCCCATTAATCTATACAATTTTTTGTTTTTAAGTAATAAAAAAGAAAATGGAAATAAATATAAAACAATATAATTGCGTACAGGTCATAGAAGATTGGATATCTCTCTATACTCAATCATAAACCCCCACAAGGGAATACAAAATAGACAGAAGAGGGCACAACTTTAGGATCAAGACTACAGAACAATGCGATAAAGTCATGTTCTGAAAGTGAAATGTAGCACAAGATGGAAAGGGTAGAATAAGAAAAAACAGTGAGAAGGATGATATAAAAGCAACAAAAAGAGTCAGCATGGTGAGGCGTACCTGTAATCCCAGCACTTGGGAGGCTCAGGCAGGAGGAGGATCATAGGTTGGAAACCAGTCTCAGCAACTTAGCAAGAACCTCTTTCTAAATTAAAAAGAAAAGGTAGGGATGGGCGTTTATCTCAGAGGTAGAATGTCCTTGAGTTCAATCCCCAGTACCACACACACACACAAAAAAAGGGACGGGGGAAGGAAGGAAGGAAGGAAGGGAGGGAGGGAGGGAGGGAGGGAGGGAGGGAAGGAGGGAGGGAGGAAGGAAGGAAACAGAAAAAGAGGATGGAAGCAAAAAAGTTACAAAAGAAAAAAATTGAGCAGTAGTGGACAACTTGGCTTTGTGTGAGGATGGGCCTGAGCAAAGACTCTCTAATAAAGGAGAAATGGAAATAGCCAGACAGCTGGAGAGTGGCTGAAAAATGAGGCAGAAGAACACAGGAACATGCTCCAGAAATGGGAACAATAATAATGTATTAGCATGCCAAGTTTTGACTTGTAAAGTACTTTCACCATTTTGTTTGATTTTCACCACAATGAGTTGAGAATTTTTATGTGTGTTTTACAAGTGAGATGAAGAATTTGCATTGCCAAGGTAAAGGCATTTGCCAAGGTAGTTTGCCCACTCTGCACTCAAACACACATTCTCTGTGCACACATATGCATACAGCAAGTAAGTGGCACCACTGAGTCTTGAACCTGGATCTCCAGTCAAGTCTTATCTAAAAGCTCACTAATTCCTCCTTTACCTTCATTCTTTCCCACAGTCAATCAATTAGAAAATCCTTACATGAGAGACCCAACATCATGCAGAAATGGTCACTCGGATTGCCCTCCAGCCATGGCCTGCTCCTGTCACCATAGGAGAAACATCTGTTTCTTTCTCCTGGAAAACTCCCCCATACCTCCTCACTGCTGTCTCTCTCACAGACACCCATCTTTCCACTTACCACAGTGAACTCCTACTCATTACTGCAGTCATGACTATCTCGGGAAGACTTCCCTGGTACACCCTCCATAAAACCAGGAACAAAGTCTTCATAGCATTCATTGATGTTATACTTGGATAGGTATTTTTGCAGAATTATTTGATTAATATCTACTCCATCACTAGACTGTAAGTTCCATCAATACAGAGCTCACATATGTTCTCATTTTCCTTTTCTTCTCTAATTCTTATTTATTAATTTATTGCTAGGCCTCCAGTACTGGTACTCAGTAAAGTGTCACAATATGCATTTGTATGGACATTCCTGAATGAGAGTATATGTCCTCATGGAGTTTGTGATCTAGGAGGGGTATGTAGTTTGGATTTTTAGCTTAGAGAAATGAAAAGCTACTAAAGGGCTTCAGGTGTGAGGGAGATGTGATGTAATATAAAAAAAATATGTATTTGAAATGTACTCATTCTATTGTATAAAGAATAGACATGGCACGGGAAAGAAGGGAAGGAAAGGATACCGGCCAGAAGTCACTGCAATAGTCCACAAGATGGATCATCACCACCTGGCTGGCGAGACAACTGTGCAAGCAGTAGAGCTGGCAAGATGTGAGCAGAGGAGACATGGTAGAGACCAAGACAGCCACAGCCGACATGTCTTAGTAATGGTAATAGATTATGTCTGGAAACGAGCAGAAAGAAAACTGCAAAACCTAGGTTTAGGCCTGTGATACTACAAAAACGACAAGCTAACTTCAAATGCAGAAATGGGAGTGGGGGGAGCTTTTATGACAGCTCTACTAGGTGATTAAAATAAACATTTTAAGAAAGGGAAATCATTGGGAGGCTGAGACAGGGGGATCCGGGTTCGCAGCCAGCCTCAGCTACCTAGTGAGACCCTTTGCAACTTAGTGAGACTCTGTTTCAAAATAAAGAATAAAAAAAAATAGAGCTGAGGATGTAGCTTGGAGGTAGAATGTTCCTGAGTTCAATCTCCAGTACCGCAAAAAAAAAAAAAAAAAGAAATGGAAATCAAACAAGAATGATGTACGTCCTTTTGGAAACAGAATGCAAAGGAAAGTTTGAAAAATTTTAAAAACTGCAGTTGTTTCCTACAAAGTTGATGTGAGACAAAGAGTTAAGGTACCTTTAAGATTCTAGAAGTTATTTTTGGATTTTTGATTTGGCTAAATAATAGACATCTAAATCAATGATTTTATTATAAGATGTGATGTTTCAAATTTATTTTAGGGGTTTGTCACATTTTATTTTTCCCTGGGACTACTAAAAATATCTTTCAGAGTCACTGAAGTCTCAAAGTCAATAGAAATACTGTTAACCAAATCTTTGTATCATATCCAAGTTCCCAAGTGCTCAGAAAACTATCACCAAAATACTGAATAATCATTTCCCATGTCAGTTATATAATACAATTTTGTTTTACAGTAGCAACTGGTGGCTAACTAATCATAAATATAACAAAAATATTAAAATTTGAACTAATGAAATTTGTATCATAGTACACTATATTAAAATTATATGTCAAAATATTAATAGATATGGGGGGAGGGAGCAGGAGGTACATGTTATAATAACACACTGGTGGAAGATAGCTTTATAATTATTCAGAATTTGAAATATATAGACAGTGAAGTGATGTGTGCATGTATACCTCTACCATCCTGTACCTCATAAAGATGTATGATTACAATGCACCAATAAATTTTAAAAAATAAAATAAAATATATGTTAAATTGTTTTCATATCAATATGAGATGACAAATACGTAGATGAGAAATAGCAAGGCACTGAGATTCCTGTTTTCCATTAAATGCAGTGTTAAGAATAATTTTGTTTTTTCCTTTTAGAAGTAAAAATTACTGAAGTTCCTACCAGTCAGGAATTCGCAAAGCACAGAACAGTGCTTTCAAGTGGGCTTCTCCCTTTGAATTACTAAACAAGTATCTTGGGCTGTGTGACTCCTGATGCTACTGATGTGAATGCGCAGTTCTCACCCCATCACACAAACCTCACGCTGAGGGAAGAGTATCTGTTTAAAGATCTACTAGTCTTTAAATGTTGATCACAGGGGCTTTCCCAGAGATTCTTCTCTGTATTCCTAAGAACAACAGAACATTTTCCCTGCTAAGTTCTTCGTGGGGATCCTGTCTCAAAATCAAGCGAGTCAGGTGCAGCTCAGGCAAATGGTTCATCCATACATCACAGTGAGGTTTGATGGTGCAACCTCCTTCCCATACCTAAAGCTCTCTGGGTTTTCTTGTGCCATCAAACTTTAAGATGCATAAATTTACAACCAGAAAAAGAGATCTGGTTTCAAAGTAAATAGGAATGTTAGTACATTCTTATTGTGGTAAATGGTTTTATTATTAGTGTTCTGTTGAGGAAAGAATGCCAATGGTAAAATTAATAGCAAATTACTAAACGCCACCCCTAAGTATTTTTTGGACTATTACTTCCTTAATCAGAATAGGGAATAAAGATTTGTTTAAAATGTCTACAAGGCTTTTTTTTTTTTTTTTTTTTTGGTACTAGGGATAGAAACCAGGGATATTCTACCTCTGACTACACTCCTAGCCCTACATATTTTTTATTTTGATATAGAGTCTCACTAAATTGTGGAGGGCTTCACTAAGTTGCTGAGGTTATCTGACAACCTGAGATCCTCTTATCTCAGTTTTCCAAGTACTGGGATTACAAGCATGTGCCACTACACCTGGTTTGTAATATTGTTTTAATAAAACAAAAATACATTAAAAATAACTACTAAAGAAATCCATATTATACTGGATGGTATCGTAACAAAACTACATTTAAGACCCTTCAAACAGAACATTTAAAATATATATTTGTGCTAATTTTCCAATATATTTTATTTTAAAAGATAAACACAATATTTCAATCAAACTACAGGAAAGTTAGTTACAGAAAAATCATATTCATATTCGTCATCTTGCACTATCTCTGACTCAATTTAGATAGAAATCTCTAAAAAAACAACTTTCTTGAGTGAAAATTTTAATCACATATTAGACTTGTTTTAGGTATTTTCCACTTTTAAAGTCTAAATATGAATTGAAGCTTATATGCATAAAGATATAAATCATTGAAAACGAGGCAACATACTTTATTTAAAGTTACTGAATTCAGGATCAGAGGTCCTGTATTCAACTCCTGCTCTTTCCACTTATCACATACATGACTGGAGTAGTTGCTTGACCCCCTTGAATCCTAATTCTATCACCTGCTAAATCAGAGCTATTGCCTAAATTGTTGTGAGGATTGGATTAGAAGGCTAGCATGTATTAGCCACCAACTCAGGCAAAGTACGTAGTTTTCCAATGTTCAGTTTCCCATAAGTGAAATGATGATCATGAAAGAATGCACCTCATACAACTGGATAAATACACAGACAGTTTATATGTAGTATTTAGAAGAACCAGGCCTGAACCAAAGCAATGTCTCAGTAGCTGGTCCTGTTTGTATTGTTATCATTTTCAAAGGGACAGCAACCAACAATGTCCAGCAGAGAAAATGCTCCAACAGACTTTGGAGCCAGTCAGACTCACATCAGGATTCCAGACGGCCATGGAGGTATGAATCTTTTCCAGTCATAGTGCTTCCTGGACACTTGGTCAAAGAGGTTTGCAATAAAGGTGAATCGATTCTACAACAGAGACTGCTCCTCTCTAACTTTTCTGAACAGAGGGGGCATTCTGCTGAAGGTTTTAAAAGACACAGACCGGGAACTTTATCTCTCTAGACTAAAAGGAAATCGAAACGCAATAATGTTTAACTTCGTTGATTTAGTTCTTTATGAGGCCAGAAAAAAAAAATGTCATGATCTATTAGAAACACTCAAAACCTCGGGGAGCTGGGACAGATGCTGGAATTCTTTCAAACCGTGGAAGAAATGATTCAGGATGCAGAGTCGTGCTAGGAGGCTCCCGATGAAACTCAGCCCACATTCATCATGAGCTGGATCCTGGAACGGCTCTTGCTCTGTCCCAGATGGTGGCTTAAATACATTTCAAACTATTGTTGGTTTATATAGTACATGACAGAAGATAATTTAAACACAATGTCCCAATTGTATATTTGTTTTTGGTTATAGCACTTACTGTGTGTGCGCAACAAATGCCCCACCATAAAAATAATAAAAACCCTTTTCCTTGTATATAAATCATTCCCTGCCTTGTTACAGTGATTGGAAAGTGTGGATTAAATACATGTGATACTTATTTTTTTAAGTCCCTGCTGAGGATCTCTGTCAAGATCAGTTCTTTTGTGCTTTAAATTTATGTGAGATATAAATAAGGCATGTTTTATCCCTTACATTTACCAAAACAACTATTTATTTATTTATGTACTTATTTTTGTAGAACTAGAAATTGTTCTACCTCTGAGCTACATCCCCAGCCCTACTTTATTTATTTATTTTTTTTTATTTTGAAACAGAGTTCTCACTAAATTGCTGAGGGCTTCACTAAATTCCTGAGGCTGGCCTTGAACCTGCAATCCTCCTGTCTCAGTCTACTAAGTATTGGGATTATAGGTGTGCACCACCACTCCTGGATTAAAAAAAAAACTATTTAAATATAGCTATAATATCAGTTTCTTAAAATATTAAAAATTCTAAACAAATATGAAACAAACTAGACAGAATCTGAACATGCAAATTTTTGACACAATTCAATATAAAACAACTGAAGGATACAACTTTGATCATCAAATTAAGAACTCAAGTTTTAATAAACCTCCATCTTAAATCAGTGAGTTGCTCAGAAACTTTGAGAGAATGAAACAAGTATTTGTTTTTTCCCTAGGAGAATATACTTTTCATCTGGAAAAATAGCTGGTCAAATTAAGGCTGTGCAGGATACTGAAATTGAGAGGCCCGGGTTACCAGACTGGCTCACCCAGTTACTGCCCAGAGCAAGTCCCTCCACTTATCAGAACCCCAGTCTCTTCACATGCAAAATGAGGAGCCCTGTCTCTAAGGTCCCTTCCAACACCACCTTCCTGTGGCTGCACCTTCTGTGCTCTTTTCCATAAGATCACAGGCTCCAGAGTCAACCTATTGAGTTCTCATAGAAATTCTGCCATTGACCCAGGTAAATATCTTTGGCAAGTCATTTACCCTCAATTTGCCAATTTGTCCAAATATGCTTGCTTGTAATCTATAAGGATGATCATGCATTATGAATGCATTATCTATATGAAAGAGAAAAGGACCAAAGCATCATGCAACTTTGCAACATCATTAAAACTCCTAGGGTAAATAGTTATGTTTGTCCCAGAAGAACAGACACAGATACACACACACACACACACACACACACACACACACACACACAACTTTGAGCATAGATATAATCACTATACTTTAAGAGTTACAAATACAGTAGAAATATATAAGATAGGTATATCCCCCATATATTTATTCCCTTATTTTTATTTTTTATATATAATCTACTTGAAAGTTTGAATAGATAAGAGGTAGTCTAAGGTAGTTGAAAAGGACACACCAGGTTTCCATTTAGTGATTCTATGGTCTTGAATAGGAGTCTCATGTGTAGCACAGAGCCTGGGATAACAACAGCCACTACCTTGAGTCACTGAAATTAAGGAGATAATATGTTGAGGGACTTGCATGTGACAGCTCTTGCTAAATGACAGTAGTGTTGTCTTGACCAGCAAAGCTCTTATTCTTAATTCCTAGTACGAGTTGGTTACAGGTAAGGTTATCATGTCTCAGCTGGTAAAACAATTTTTAAAAAGTGATATTTGTTATGCTTATCAATCCAGGGACAGGTATTGTGCTCAGCAAGAGAAAGTCAAAGAAAAAGTGAGCCTTAAACCCTTTTTGTTGTGCATAGGTAGAAGTTTTACAAACCAACTAGTACCTAACATTTACTGATTGCTTACCACATGCCAGGTACTACTCAAAATGGTTGAGAAGCTATTTAATCTTTACAAGTACTACTTCTCATCACTCCATTCCTAAAAAATGGCCTCTCAGTGGGTCTTCCTTCTGCCCTTGCCCTATCTAGAGTATTCTCAAAACAGCAGCCAAAGTGTTCTTGTTGAAACAGTCAGATCATGTTACTGCTTGCCCCAAACCTTCTATATTAGTCAGCTTGTGTCACTACTGAAAGCTTGACGCAAGTTTGTTTTGGCTCGAGGTTCTGGGGGTTCAAGTCCAAGACTGGATGGCCCCATTGGTTTAGGCCTCTGTCAAGGGTAACAGACACATCATGGTGGGATCTCTTGTCACAGAAAGTGTTTGCATTTTCACCAGGAAGGGGGAGAGGAAAAGAGAAATGGAGACAGACAGACAGACAGGCAGGCAGGCAGATACACCTGGAAAGGTTCCCCGATCCTTTTTGAGGGCACATCCCAAAGACCTAAGGACTTCCTATAAATTCCCACCCCTTAAAGGTCCACAGCAACACTTGATATCCCCATCCTGGGGACTAACCTTTAAACAATGGATCTCTGGGGGGACACTGCTCATATTCACCATAGCACCCTTCAATGGCTCCAACCCACTCCAAGTGATTACAGTGGCAAACAAAGACCTACAATGACAACAAAAGCTCTGGTTCCATCACTACCCCAGCCTCATCTCTCCTGTCATCCACTGCTGCAGATCTGGGGGCTCCTTACACTTCTCAAACACACATGCACATGAGTCTGGGGCCTTGGTGTTTTACTGTTCCTTGCATCATAAATACTCTTCCTCCGAATACTCTTCTTGAGTGGACCTCTATCTCCTTCAGGTCTTTTCTCAACTGTCATTTCAAAGATGGCTTCGCTGACAACTTCATTAAAATCAGAACCTCCCTCTTTCCCCATTCCCAACCTGGTCCTGGAATTTCCTGTTCTCCTTCTATCACTTAACACACTAGGTATTTTACTTCTATAGTTCCTTGTCTCTCTCTCCACCCAGAGTGCACGCTCTTAAGGGTAGTGATGTTTTAATTTTGTGTTGTTTAATGCTGCATCCTCAATGCCTAGAAAATCCTGCAACATAGTAGGTATTCATAAATTAGTTCTCAAATGAGTGAATGAACCCAAGAAGATAGATAATTTACATTCTGATTTTAAATATTTTAAGGAAATGGGAAGGCGGGAATAAAACTCAAACTCTGGAATTCATATTTGATCACTCTGCTACCCTGCCTCTCAAGACAAAGTTCAAGCCTCCTTATCATTATACACGGTCCTCCAGGGTCTGGCCCCAGCACAGTTTTCTCTCAGCCCTCCTACAGCACAGACTGCTTGTGATTCCTAGTACATACCACACCATCTCTGCCAAGCCAGTCTTCCAGCCTAAATATTCTTCTACTCTTCTTCCTGTTGTGTCTCTAGTTTGCCTGTAATCATAATTTGGGACTTGGCTTGGAATTTAGGAGAAGGAAAGCACACCCACCTTTCTGAAATTGGGATTCTCCAATGGGGTTACCTCCACTAAACTCCACAGAACCTCACACAGGCTCCCAGAGTTGCACCTACCCCAAGTCACTAAAGTAATATATTAAAGTTTGTCTTCACCTCCAGATTATTAATTGTGTATGCCTGTCTCCACAACCTAAAATAATGCTTAGCACTCTATTGATGCTCAAGTCTGAACTGAATGATGACCACAGAAAACCACGAGAAAGTTTATGTGTTTAGGGTACTGGGAGAAAAATTATTGACACCAACAATATCATATCATTGCTCTTGTTCCTTCAAGTGCAATGTCTAATGATGCATTTGTTCCACATATTTATTTGAAATTTCTGTGTGCGAAGATCTGTGTTAGATTCCATAGACACCATGAAGTTGAAACAGGTAAGTTTTTCCCTACCTAAGCCTGCATCTACCCTACTTAAACCCCAAACCTGGTGCTAACCATCACATATTAAATTCAGTGCCATAGAAATTTCATTTGAGTAATATGAACAAAGTGCTACCTGATCTGTGACACATGAGATACCTCTTCAAGCCGGAGTAATAAGGAAACAGGATATAAAGGAAGTAAATGTAGTTAAAACCAGAACTGGCTGTATTGTAACATTTGTATTTTATACTATAGGGAAAGAATATTCCTGTGTGTGTTACAGGGAACTGAACCCAGAGGCATTCTACCTCTGAGCTATACCCTCAGCCCTTTTTTTGCTTGGTTGGTTTTGAAACAGTGTCTCATTAGGTTGCTGAGAGTCTCGTTAAGTTGCTGAGGCTAGTCTTGAACCTGCAATCCTTCTGGCTCAGCTTCCCAAGTACTGAGATTATAAATATGTATCAACATGCCCAACTAAGAATATTAATCTTAAACCAAATATCAAAAATGGAGTAAAATTAAATATTCTCTTTTCCAACCAGTTATATGGAGAAAAGTAATCCAATGTTTCTAAACTAAAGTTTTACTGTGTGTGAGCATTTAAACTCTACAAAACTGGGCACAGTGGTGCCCTCCTGTAATCACAGTACTTGGGAGGCTGAGACAGAAAGATCACAGGTTGCAGGCCAGCATCATCAAGTTATGAGACCCTCAACTACTTAGTGAGATCCTGTTTCAAATTTTTAAAAAAATAATAATAAAATAAGACTGGGGCACACAAGTAAATTGCCCGTGGGTTCAATCCTCAGTACCACGAAAAAAACAAACAAACAACAACAACAACAAAACACTCTCTACCAGCCACCCAGAAAAGGCAAAGACAGAAAGAACAAAGGCCAGGCACAGTCACCAAATTAGAGGCAAAGGAACCGGAGGCTATTAACAGTGGTCTCTTCAGATCTCCAACACTAGCTAGCAAACAATAGTCTATCACTAGCACCTAACTTCAACTGTCCTTTTGATAAGACTGCCTCTCTATTTAATGAATATCTGAGATAATTACAAAGGAAAAAACATAGTCAAGGCACTGTAAAGTCCAAATAAGAGGAAAACAAAGGTCAAAACATACAAATTATGCAGATAGATAGATCTACTAAGTATCAAAAATAATGTTTATTACTAAGGGAAAATCGCTAATAATATCTCAGATATCAATATGCTTACACTAAGCATCTACTAGAACCAAACACAGTATTGTATAGTGTACGCCTGCAACTTTTAAGGAAATTAAGAATGAGAAACAAGCCAAGAGTGGTGGTGCATACCTGTAATCCCAGTACTTGTGAGGCTGAGACAGGAGGATTGCAGGTTCAAGTACAGCCTCAGAACCTTAACGAGACTCTCAGCAACTTAGCAAGACTCTGTTTCAAAACGTAAAGTAAATAAAGAAAATAGAATGGGTGTGGAGCTAGGAGGTAGAATGCTTCTGAGCGCAATCTCCAGCCCCACGCAAAACCTCCAAGTATGGGTAAGCAAACTATTCCTCATTCAGCAAATCCTTCCCATCTTTTGTGGTTGTAAATACAGTTTTATTACAGCACAAACACATGCATTCATTTACATATTGGCTAAAACTGTTTTCATCCTATGGTGGAACTAAGTAGTTACAATAGAGACTGCATGGCCCATAAAACTTGAAGTGCTTATTTTCTGTCATTACAGAAAATCTGCAAACCCCTGGATTACGTTAACAATATATAAATATTTTCTCTGTGACTGGTGTTGCTGGTGTAACATTTCTTAACTGTAGCACATTTTTAAACTATCAAACTTTTCAGAAACTTTTTCATTTAACAAATATAAATTTATCATGTCATAGAAATACTGTTATTTATTCATAAATATTTAAGATTTTAATTTAAGGATTTGAATTTTTAATTTTAAAAATGTATACCTACTTGAGATTTAATATGAACAAATAGCAAATTGTATAAATATTATACATAGAGATATAGATATATGTTTGCATATAGTGTATATATACTTTCTTAAAAGTCTCAACTTCATAATAGAAGTTAATAGCTTGACAAAAAATAAAAACAAATGTAACTGACCATTTGTTCTGAGCAATTTTGTTCCTAAAGGATATCACAATTTCTGGTTGAATAAGTTCCAAAGCAATTATTTAATGAATTTGCTGTAAAAAAAAGTTACTAATTTTTGTACCTAAGAATGCATAAATCCCAAAACAACTCAAAGAACTATAGTTTTAGTGTTAAATTAGAATTCTAGGCACTCAAACCTTTTTTCTCTCCTTATTCTCATAAGGACTTTAATCAGGGTGTCTTGAGAATATGCAGTTTGGTCTTCCTAATTGACAACTCCTCACTCTAAGAGAACCTCCACACCATTGCTAAAGAAACTTTGGTTTAAAAAGGATACCTAATTCTATTACCATTAATACTCTTTTTAATGATATCCCACTGTTCACACTGCAAAAAGCACAAAACTCCATCACCAGGCATCCAGAGATTTTCAAAATCCAGCCTTTGAGTCATCTGCAAAATCACCATTGTGCAAATGTGTTCTCACTTCCTGGAACACCCTCCTCCCCTTCAACATCAGCTACACCCAAGTATCACTCTTCTGAGAAGTCAACCCAATTCTATCTCCCTTCAATCCAGGCAGATGTGCTGGGTGACTGTCTAACCCCATGAGTGCACTCTCAGAGGAAGGGACATGCCACATTCATCCTCCACTTCTGCAGCTCAGTGCCTTTCCTCATCCACAGTGCAGACCCATCAAAACTCTTGTTGGGTAAATGAATGTACCAATGATGGCCAGAAGAATACATTGCAATAGATAAGAACCTGTGTTCTGAAGTCAGGTCCAAATCCTAGCTCCACCACTTACTGGCTCTGTTATGCAGCATAAATTACTAAAACAGATACAAAATTATAACGACTACTTTAAATGACTATAAGAAGATTAAATCAAACAGTGTGCATAGAATCCTTAACACAGTGTTTGATAGGCAGTAACTGATTGACAGATGATAGCAATTATTATCATGCATGTAACTATTTTTATTCATTTTGTATTAGAATATTGCTTTTATAATACATGTGCATGCGCTTGCGTGCTCCTGCACACAAACACTATCAAAACCAAAAGGGCATCCAAGGACCCATTAAAATCTTGATAACCATAAAAGTTATATTGGTGCGTGAAGAGAAAACCTGAAAATTTAGAATATACTCAAAGGAAAACACCAGCCAAAAACAACTGTGGCTAAAATTTTCATCATATGTTATTAATACTATTGTATAATGTTGAAATGATAAATATCCATTCACCGTGTTTTCCTTAAGGAAATTTTCTGTGAAGAATTTTTAATGGATAGTTTGCATAGCTAAAGTTCCTTATCAAGATGGTTGAATAGGCTCTTATGGTCATAGTAATTACACGTTTCAAACCCCCTCATACAGAGCATAAACGCAAACACACATCGTGTTCACCAGCGTGACTTACGTGGATATGCTAGTCTTATTAGAGTCAAAAGTGTGTAAAATATGAAACATATGGTATGAAAAGTCAAGGACTGGCTGGAGATGACCTTCAGCAAGATGTTTCTGAGAATTGTGCCAACACTTTGCTTTCAATTTTACTAGTGCTAGGAAAATACCTGGGTGTCCAGAATATAGAAAGCAAATGGAACAATCTGTTGTGCTCACTTGAAGTTTTAAATGACTACTTCATGAAGAATAACCATTATCTTCCTCTATTGTAGCACCTTGCATCAAATTCACGTGCTTCTGAAAATGATGGCAGCAGAAGAAGGCAGCCTCCTGAAGCCAGGCTGCAATGCATTCTGTACAAATATTTGTGATGACTATAGAGACCAATTATTGGCCAGTTGAAGAAACTAGTTCCTAAAGAAAAATCAGCTACCTTTAGCCACACGTTTGTGTTAATTCTATGGTATTTTCATTACATGAACATTTACAAGAGATAATGACAGAATTATGGAATAAACTAACAACATGGTCATGATCTAAGTTTCGTAGTGCCATTGTGAGGATAATCATATGTTAGCTTAATTTTAAGTGCTTAATGGCACCATTTCAATGGTAAAAATATTGCTATTGGATTGGATTTCTGTCACATAAGAAAAATGTAAAAACATTTCTTTAAAGAAAATCAACAAGGGACAAGGAGGATTCTAAGGCATATGTTAATTTTCTTCATGTTATGGAAATAAATTCATAACTATTAGAACTTTTTATTTGCATAAAAATTGTATGTCAAATTTCACACATGCCAGTGGTTTTTCTAATTCACTTTCTAAAGATGTCCCATCGGAGGAGTTCTCAGCATAATTCTGGAATCTCGGATCTAAAATCCTATCCTTTTCATTCATCAGAATGCCAGACTCTGTCTCCTGCCCCCCACCTAGGAAGAATCCTGCCTCACTTCCCTCTACAGATAAAACATACTAATGAGAAGAGATGTGTCATCTACCTCTCCACTCCTTCAGGGCAGAGAGTCTTTTTAAGTGTCCCTTGCAGAGGATGATTTTATTGATCCCTAGCAGATAATGTAAAAAGGTTTTCATAAGTTTATTAGATCAAATCACAAGAAAGTTTCATTTTTGGAGGTCAAAAGTGATCAAACAGTGGCAGTTCTTCAAGGTCCAACCTAATTTTTTAAACAAATAATTAAGAAATAGATACCCTGAGGCAAGGACTTTTGTGAGTACTTTATATATATCAATACACTTACTCCTAACTAAGACTCCTGAGATAGATACTGTCATTATTCTGATTTTGAAGATGTACAAACAAAAAAGACTCAGTATTGCCCAATATCAAAGATCTAGTACATTGAATAACTGAGATTATTCACCACTGTTCTATCATTTTTACACTGATTTTTGTTAGAGAAAATACATTCTTGAGTTGAAGATATCAATATAGACTTAAGATTTTTTGAAAAAAAAAAAGATTTTTTACTTCTTTAAACTAAAAAGGCAATTGCAACAGTATTCACTAGCAATGAGTACACCTAGAACTCTGATCTTGGTTTACTTATGTGATTTCCCATAAAAAGAAGAAGGACTCCTTGGAAAAATTAGCTGATTTCCAGACTTGGATCAAGAAAAATATAAACCAAGCCTGCAAAAAGCAAGGAGGGATTCAAAGACTTAAGTAAGGCATATCAAAAGGAAGCAGGAGTTGTCTAGGAGGCTCCCACTCAACAAAGTCAGGACAATTTATCAAAATAATCATGATGGTAAAGGATCAAATACACTGAGTTGAAAATAATTCATGAGACCAACTATGGGGTGGGGAGGTAAAGACAGGGTGAAATAGAAAATTCTTTTTTTTTTTTTTTTTTTCAGAAAAAATGGCAACTGATAAATGTAGAAGCAACAGTAGAACTTGGAAATCACTGTATCGTATTCTTCAGTGTGATAACTCAAGTAACAGTCACTAGTGGATTCTAACACCACTCACTCAGTGAAAGGCTGTGAACATGAGGATCTTCTGCAGCCTGAAGATATCCACCCCAGGAGACTGGTGAGCAGACAGCACAGGATGGGGCTGGCTCAAACTCCCCCATGATCACAACCTTACATGTCAGCTAGATCTACTGTCGACAAGACTTTCAGAGAAACCATCTCAGGGACAGCAGATGTAAAAATGCTGCACAAAATTAAGTATGTTCTAAACCATGATTGAGAGAACAGGAGAGTAAGGACTGAAACAAAAAGACTGGAAAATTCTGCAGAGTTAGCGAGGAGCTCAGGCTAAGTTTGCCCTGAAGTTGATCCCCAGCAGACTCTAACTTGGGTTTGAGTGAAGCCAAATGAGGAGTCCAAACAGGTTGAAATATGGAGATAGGGGACACTCACATTGAGATGGGATTATAGAAAAGCCACGCCCTCAGTAACAAACTAGAGAAAGCTTCATCTTTGTAGAGGGCAATGATGGAGATGTGAGTCTCTCTTGATCTTGGCTCAGATGGAAGAGGGAAAGAAGAAAACACTTTCCTGAGAATTCCTAACCACAGCCCACAATCACTCAATTTGGTATCAAAATTCATGCCTCATGTGTAGCCAAAAAAAATCCTAAATCAAAATTTAATTTAAATTGACCCCAGATGATAGGGTTTCCAGGCATCTGGCAAGAGTAAATTTGAATTCTTTCCAGGGGAACATGTTTTAAATCTAAGCTCCATAGGATTCCCACAAATAAAGTTCAAAACAACATGAGCTCAAAAACACAAATGCTAACCAAAGGAATGGTAGCTGCACTTAGATTAGTAAAAATAAAATGAACCTTAAAGGTAAAAAATTCTGGTAAGGACCATTATTATATTGAGAAAATGTTAGTTCACCATAAAGTATGAACAATTCTAGACATGCATATACCCAGTAACATAACTTCTATATGTTTAAGCAAAACTAGACAGAATTGTAAGATAAACCAAGAAACCCACAATCACAAAGGGAGAACTTAACACACCTATCTTGTTAATTGATTGATTCAGTAACAAGAAAAAATGTCATAGGTTAGATGATTGAAAATTAGGAATACAGAATCTTTTTACAACACAATTAGCAAACCTACTCTCATTGAATAGATACCTGGTAGAGGATAAATGAGCCACAGATGATACTTGAAAAAGAAGGAAAGCCAATAAATATGGTGGGAATGGTTAGCCCTATAGAGTAGGACCAACACCTACTCCACATCAAGCAAAGACTGAACTCTTGATATCCTTTCCAGTCCTCCCTCCTGAAGTTTCTCATGAGAGCCCTCAGGGTTGAAAACTCATGGCCATAACCAGCCCTCTCTTTCCCTCACACCCATATCCAACCCAGCAGCTAACCGGTGTGCTCTCTCTTTGAAGCAGATCCAGAAGCCTACCACATCTCCTTCCTCCCACAATTTCTATACTAGCCCAGGCCCCTAGCAGCTCATGCCTCACTATGGGGACAGCCTCCCATCTACTCTTGGAGACTCTCCCCCATTGCCCCACAGAATGTTCTCCATCTAAAACACAAATTGCATGATGTCAGACATGAACTGAAAACTTTCCAGTGACTTCCTGTCTCTTTCAGAGTAAAAGCCAGAGTCCTGACCCAGACCCCACCCCTCCCACTGCATGCACTCCCTCTGCCTCAGCTGCACTGTCTTCAGGCTGATCCCACCTTTGCCACACTGCACATGCTCTTCCCTGTGCCTAAATGCTGTTCCTGCATATTTCCCTGGTTGCTACTCAAATGCCAGTTTTCCAGAAGGGGCCTCCCCTGACTGCCAGTCTACAGAAATATGGTATTGCCACCCCCTATGCCATGCTGGTCTACCCATTTATGCTGGTCTACCCATTTATACTGAGGTGCACTGTCTCCATATCACCTAACCTCACCCAGCAAATGAGCATTTTCTGCTTGTTCCTTCACTAGAAAGGTGTCTCTTTTCAGTGCAATATTTTCAGTACCTAAATGGTGCTTGGTACATGGCAAGGGCTTTAGAAGTCTTTGCTAATACACGCATCAATAAATAGCAAATATGATACACAAGGTAAACAAGGCTTGTATCCTGCCATTGCCAATTTCTATTAACCACACTAAGATCCAACTGCCTCAAGTTTTAAAAAGAGAATGTAGCCGGACATGGTGGTGCATGCTTGTAATTCCAGCATTTGGGAGGCTGAGACAGGAGGATCCGGGTTCACAGCCAGCCTCAGCTACTTAGTGAGGCACTCCACAACTTAGTGAGAACCTGTTTCAAGATAAAGAATAAAAAATAGGGCTGGGGGTATAGCTCGGAGGTAGAATGCCCCTGAGTCCTGAGTTCAATCCCCAGTACCGCAAAAAAAAAAAAAAAAAAAAAAAAAAAAAAAAAAAAAAAAAAAAAAAAAGAAAAGAAAAGAAAGAGAGAGAGCATGTGAATACCTAACTCACAATCGTAATTTCTGCAAGGATAAAAATTGGACCTGTGTATATATATTTAATATATGTGAGAAATTACATATCATATGTTAAGTCATTGTGGTTTATTTATTTTCATAGTTTTTTGAACCAGGGATATTCTACCACTGAATTACATGCCCAAACCTATTTTCTTTTTTTAAATTTTGAAACAGGGTCTCACTAAGTTGCTGGGGGCCTTGATAAGTTCCTGAAGCTGACCTTGAACCTGTGATCCTCCTGTGTCAGCCTTCCAAGTACTGGGATTACAGACATGCACCACTGCTGCCCAGCTCATTGTGGCTTTCGATAAATAATAGTTGTTGTTGTTTTAATTTTGGAAACACCTCCCTACTTGTATCTCCCTCTCTGTCTCTGAGCAACTGCAAGGTGTTCTTTCAAGGCAATTTTAATGTAACATTTAGAACACTGCATGCACAGGCAGTTGTCCCAGTAGGCCTAAATGATATTCTCTGAACACAGCTTTGCATGTATTTTCTCTAGGTCAATTCAGACTCCTGGCATTCATCAGTGATTTCATTTATCACCACATCCAAGGAGCACTTGTGTGTGTACTCAGATAGGGAGCATGATAATTGAGCTGATCACTTAAAGAATTATTTTGAAATTCAGACACCCTTTGGAACATTAATTTTGCAAAACTGGAAAAAACTGTATTGATCACAAACAAGTTATCCATACAGAGCAAATTATGACTGAAAATATTAACTCTGAAACCATTAAAAATATTTAAGTATATTTAGAATAACACTGCCTGTGTAAAGATAAGTGATTGTTCCTGTTTGTCCAGAGTCTAACACTGGAAGAGAAGAAATGTAGCATTCTAGATATTCAAGTGGAAGAGAAAGTTAAGAAATAGCTAACTAATGCAGTGTCAGTCAATTTTAAATAGCAAGATTGATCTGTAATTTTTAATAGTCATTTTAATTCATTGCTGAATACAAACATAAAAAGAGACCACAAATATAATTTTCTGTGTTGTCTAGTCAGTGAACTTTCCCTAGGTAATTTTTTTATACTTTTATTAGTGCGTCATGGAGAGATTCAAAGTCATACAAACATACATGCACATAGCACTTGGATGTGTCTCATTTAAAAGATGACATCTTTTTATAGATTTTGGATGAAAAAACATATAGTTTGGGGCATAGATTGGATAGTAAAGATATGACAAAGACAGAGTTGAATTTTTGTAAAATAAAGTAATAGGAATAGAAGATTCTGAAGACAAAGAAGAGAAATTCAGAACACCTACAGAAGAATGGGAGAGACAAGAAAGGCCAGAGAAAGAGAGAGCCCAGAAATTGGGTGTAAGACAGAGACCTTGGGGTAGACAACCAGTGGGTAATGGATTTCCATGAACTGTCAAGTGTGACAGTGACTTTCAAGTTCTTTCCTTTATTTACCTGTACTCACACTGGTCCTCAGTTTTTTAACTGTGTGATCTTTAATGCCTCTTCAAGCTTAAACATGCAAAGACTCTGCCAGAGTCAATGTTGTATTTCTAGGTATCTGAGTCCAAGGATGCTGTTTAATGATGCTTTAAAGTCTTGCGAAAAATATTTAACACAAAAATTTCCCCCTTCCTAACAGTTCCTAAATTTTCTACTTTTGCCAAAGAGAGAAACCAGGCACTAAGAGCATATTTTCCTCTAGTTTCCTTGTATGAAGGCTGATACATTCAATCTGATAGAATCTAACAGCAAAGCAAGTTCCAGTTTAAAATCCCAACATCGACATTCAATCCATGTCCAAGTAACAAATACCAAATATCCTGAAGGCTTTCATT